>JBBPMS010000004.1:6803-29522 GCA_038090435.1 Phylloporus scabripes | reverse complement strand
ATAGTATGGGTTATATGACTTTTCCTATAACAGAGACTGAGCATTCGCACAGGGCGAACTCAAGTGACGCACGTTGCCGCAACAATGAAGAATGACGCGAACGATCTCCCGTTGTTGCACCTCCGACAGGTTCAGCTGTGCCAATCGTTCACAGGCATCCAGATAGTCCTAGGCGATTCGTTGAAAAGCATTGCCCAACATGGCAAAGGACTGTACGTACGTCGCTACTCATCAAGACGACAAAGACACTCCGTCGAATATCCGTGTTCATGCCCTGTTTCCGGGCCAGTTTCACGAGAGCTGTGTTATTGATGTCCACTGCATCAACCTCGTTCTGTCTTGCGGAAGTATCACGTTGCTGGTCGACCAGAGGGTCGCCCCCCCATGCGGCCCCGACTAACCACCATTTACCCTTTGTCTCCGCAGAGCGGAGGTCACTTAATGACACCCGGAGAGCCTCGTGGGCTTGAACTAATAGTTTCGTGTCACAGAGCAGCGGATGAGAATTATGATGGGATTCACCATGTCGCTTCTTTCCAAGGCCTGACAAGAACTTTTTCATACGTTCGACAGCATCACCACCCTGATGTTGTGTCGCGCTTTTCTTTACCTTGTTGTTTTTTAGATTGGTAAGCGTTTCGATCATGAACTTGGTGCGCGAACTGGCGGAGGTATGTCAACACAGTCCATCAATAGCGCAAAAGGGCAAACACCTCAAGCTATCACTCTGATTTGCGATGCTCGACTGTGCTAGTGTAACGATATCTTTGAGCGCTGAAGGATCGTCTTGCCGCAGCTGCTGCCCGGAACCTGTTGATGTGAACACACGAAAAAAAGACGGCGATCGCTACTTACTACGCAGAATCTTCAACAGTAACTCGACTCGGAATTCTGAGAGTGTTTTTCCGAGTAGATCCCTGATGATGTCGTACAACAGAATGCAAGAGATCACTTGGAAATTGTATAGTTCCGATAAGAGGACGATGAGATTAGAGCATTCTTTTCCCCGCTCCCCGGATTGGAAGGCACCATCGGGAACATCACGTTCGTAATCCCGAAGATGACGTTCATAGGCTGCTACAATACTCTGGACCACAAATGCAGCTGTGATGACGAGCAATTGGGTTTAGTGTGTGTGCGAAACTTAACAGAGACTCTTATACCAAATTCGATGCCAATCAATCTGTGCAGACTGGAGATGAACGCTGCGTGTAAGACGACAAACGAATCCAGTAGCATTGCATGGGAAGATACGCCGTCAATCATCAAGGTAGTCAAAGTGGACGCGACGTCTGTACATTGTTAGCAGGGTGTAGCTCAGCGAATCAGATGCGAACCATGCCGTCGATGTTTGCGATACACTTCTTCTATAGCGTCTAGCACTGTTGAGATGTTTTGCTCGCTCAATCTGGACACGAAAGGATGAAGCATGCTGGATAAGGACGCGCATGCGTGACTCACCGGTTGATGAGGCCTTTGAGCTGACGTGCGAGTTTCACGGTCTCCTCCGTTTCATCCGCTCCGGATCCCCTCCTTAAACCAGGGGGGATGTATCGTCCTGTAGACTTGTCAACTGCCTTTTGTACTGGCGTGCAATGCGATGCATACCCAACGGTTGTATTTCATGCTCTTGAGCGATTGTATCCTCGGTAGCCTGATCATGTTGGGATGACTCGCTGTCGCTCGTATCAAAACCAGTCCATCCACCATCGTCGAAATCTTCAGCCTCGACTCTGTCGTCCGCCGGCGGATTATCTGATACTTGACCTATTTCAGAGGACTCGCTGTGATCAGACATCCAGACTTTTGAAGAGTCTAGATCTACGTTGGCGTCAGACTGTTCAGGGGCACGGAGTACAGAGACCTCGAGCCCATTGGCAAAGTCGAGCAAATCTGAATGCATGCGTCAACACGTCCGTGTTCCCATTCCAAGCGCATGTACCTACCACCCAACCCGTCAGCTTCGTCCCCCTTGTTGCGCTTGCTCCCGTGCGTATACCCCAGTTTGGCCTCTAGATACGCAATATACGCGTCCTCTTCTGCTTCTTCTCGGGTCCGGGGGGTACGCATCGCGCGTTTGGGAGGCTTGCGGGTCGACTGTAAAGCAAGCTTCTCGAGCGCCGTAGGCTTCGATCTCGGTGCGTCAGAAAGCTTTGGGGGGCCACGTGCCTGCCCGTCATGGCTTTTGTTTGGCGGAGGCGGACTCGCGCCCTTGACGTCGTCGGCGAAATGGACGGTCTTTTTGCGCTTCGTGGGAGGAGCGACGGGCTCCTCCTCGAGTATGCGCTTGCTCGCCGAGAAATGATTCGCCCTCCGTTTTTTGCGATCAAGTCGCTCTTGCTTCCGGGCATCCCTGCGAGAGGAGTGAGGCTTATTGCGATGGGGGTTCCCTTGGTTAGTTGAGTAGCGTCCTAAAGAAAGAGGACAAGACACATACTAGTCGAGTCTTGGTGGATATGATCCAAGATAGATTTTGGGAGACTTGGCCCGTGGTAGTGCTTTTTGGTGCTCATCTCGTGATAGCTCAGGTATGCAATACCGTAATAGGCAGTTGTCAATCAAACATCGTGCACGCTATTATTGTGTGGCAGCGGGGTATACTCTACAATGAGCAGTCAAGTACACGGTGGGGAGACAAATGAAACAGTGACGCCCAAGCAGTAAAAGATCCAATGCATAAGTAACAAATGATGGGGTTGGCATGATTAAAGGTCCAACAATGATAGTGAAACAAAGTGAGGGGTGAGGGTGGTACAACAGGGGTTGAATGATCAGCTTCTTCTTCGAATGCGCGGGTCGTTGTCATCGTTGGTCGAGCATGTCCACCGCCGACTCCAGGATAACCTTGGGTCGAAGTAACAATCGCCGCTCCACGTTCTCTTCCCGCGATGCCGAGGGTTCCGTAGTTGCCTTGCGCGTCGAGCATCGAAGGCCCAGCTCGGTCGTGCAAAGCACTACGCCTCTGGGTGCACCGTAGTCCTCGAACACGTCCGTCATCTCCTTGGTGTCGAATGCTCTACCGCTATCTGCTCCGACGACCTCAAAGTTTGTCGACATGATCTCTTCTTTGATGATGCGCGCTATCCTGCAGGCAGATTTGGAGATACACTTGACCTGAGTGCTGAACCGAGTCCGAAAAGCCTCACGAGACGACGGGGTGGACTGCGGACTGGTGCTCCCACAGATGAGGAAGAGATCAAATGACCAACGAAAAATTGTCTCGGTCATCTCATTGACGGCATAATCCGCCAGCTCGGGATGCAGTTCTTGGATGTGCTTGTGTGCCAACGCTCTCCACCGGGACGAGGTGGGCTGTGGTTCTAGAATGTGATGTGAGTTACGAAAGGGTGGAGTGATCAGAATAAAAACCGCGTACCCGACTGGAACATGTGGGTGTAGAGCTGTGTAAGCGTAATGTTGGCCTTGGATTGATAGCCGATGCAGAAGGATGACAGCGCCCGAGAAATGCAGTACGAAATACAGCCCTGCAAAGCAATTTGGACCAGCATCGGATCTTGGGAATGGTCCCGAGCGGCAAGAGAGCGTGTGAGAGACTGGCCTAGCCGCGAGGAGACGTCGTTTTGGACCTGTGACATTTTGGACGAGGTGGGACGCTGTTTCGCAAAGGTACACAGCTCGACTGCGGAGGCAGCGAACTGCAGGATCTCTGAATTCAAGTCTTGGACAGCCTGGATGACCTGTGCGCCTGACCAGAGGTCAGTCTTGGTGAGAAAGGTTTCCATGCTCTTCGCCTGTGCGCGCTCCTCCTCTGAGAGGGTGGAGACGTTGTCGGCAGGGATCTCGTTGATCCGCCTGTGAACCACGCTCGATTGGGAGGTCGCCTCGACGTCGTGATGGTCGGACCAGTCTGCGCTGAGGCGAATCTGCTGGGAAAGCAACGACTGGGAGGAGTTGGAACGACGGCGGATCACGTCCTGGCTCCGCCGTCGGTCGAGGGTGACGGAGGGCGGGCGGTCGCGAGTATGGCGGTCGGCGATGAGCCTGTCCTTCCTGAGGGTGTCGACCTCGACCTCTCGCGTCCTGAGCACGTCTCTGGTGTCCTTGAGGGTCTTTTCGAGGAGCTTGCAGCGCTCCTCGAGGCGGGCGAGCTCTAGTTGGGAGCGGTGCAGTTCTGATTTTGCGGAGTCATGTTCGCGGCGCATGGTGTAGAGGGTGCAGGCAGCAGCGGAAGCGCCGATGGAACGACAAGGACATGCACGGGGACAGTGTGAGCGCTGTGCGGCATGCAACTTGACGCGGAGGTCTGCGCACTCCTTCTGGAGTCTGTCCACGGGGTCCGGGATGGGGGAGAGGTCGCGGGGGGTGAGGGGGAGGTGGTCGCGGTCGTCGGAGTCGTCGGAGACGTCTGTGGGCGGGCGGAAGGGGCTGTGGAGGGAGAAGAACTCGACGGTTGTTTCGTAGAGGTCTCTGAGATGGAGGTTAGCGACAGGAAGCATCTGCGCGGGGATGAAAAGAGATGATAATCAGTGATCAAGTCGATTAGCGAGTGCGAGTTAAATAAGGCCAGAGAAGGGCTTGCGTGGAGCCTCGAGGCAGCCGCGTGCGCTGATGTCCTTTCTTCCAGTACCATGATCAAGTCCGCGTCAGACATGCGAAAGCCCTACACAGGGCACGCGCGCTCCCTCGTCATCGCCATCGACGTCGGCACAACATTCAGCGGCGTGTCCTATGCAATCCTCGAACCAGGCGAAATCCCAAAAATCTACGGCGTCACTCGGTGCGTCCGTCCCCGCCCACCACCCACTTCTGCCCATCGCCCAGGGCAGATTTCCTGGCCAGGAGCATGTCGCGGGTAATAGCAAGATCCCATCCATTCTCTACTACGACAGAGACGGAAACGTCATGTGTGCTGGCGCAGAGGCTGACAATGCCTCCGTCACTTCCCAAGCCGAGGACGAGTACTGGATCAAGACAGAGCTGTACGCCACATCTCTACTTTCGCATATCATCCATCGACCCCTTGCCCAGCTTCAAGCTTCGTTTGAGGCCCAAGGCCATGAAACTCACCATGAATGGCATGCGTCTCAGCCCCCTCCCCCGAAACAAATCCCCCGTTCACGTATTTGGCGACTTTCTCCGCTACTTGTTTGTCTGCACCCGCAGCTTCATCATCGATACTCACGCAAATGGAAAGGCGTTGTGGGACGCCGTCGAAAAATCGATCGAGATCGTTTTGAGCCATCCGAACGGCTGGGAAGGTGCTCAACAAACAAAGATGCGGCGTGCGGCAGTCTACGGCGGTTTGATTTCCGACACGGACGAAGCTCGTGCGCGGATCCGGTTTGTCACGGAAGGAGAAGCAAGTCTTCATGCCTGCGTGCAGAGCGGACTTGCCGCAGACGTCCTCTCCGTATGTGGTCTTTTGTATCCCGGAAACCTTTTGGAATTTCTTTGTTCCCTTTGCCCTAGAATCCATCAAGGCACGGCTTCCTAGTCGCTGATGCTGGCGGTGGCACGCTCGATATCAGCTCCTATGTCGTACGTGCCACCAACCCGCTCGTGATCGAGGAAGTCGCTCCTCCAGATTGTCAGTCCACGCTTTCCCGGAACCGCTGTCACTGAATCTGGTTTCGACAGGCATATTTGCAGGATCAGTCTTCGTGAGTCGAAGGGCAAGAGAATTCCTGGCCGGTATGTTCGTGATTACAGTCTGCGGCCACACTTACACACAGCTAGAAAAACTCAAGAACTCCAAGTATGGAAGCCCCGACTCCATCGATCACATTACTAAACGATTTGACGAAACCACGAAACGGCTGTTCCGTGATAAAAATGACATCCAATGGGTCCCGTTTGGTTCGCCACTTGATAAGGATATAACTGTAGGAATCCGAGGTGGATCTCTTAAACTCACAGGGTATATTACTTGCTTCCCACTCCAGGTGTCCCAGCTCATAATAGCTTAGTGCGGAGGTAGCAGAGCTATTCGAGCCATCTATTCAAGCTGCCATCACCTCAATCAAGGCCCAGGTCGTGGCGTCCCAGGGCATGATCAAAGTAAGGTGTTGCTTCCCAATCGGAGCATCCCCATTCATTCTTGGTAGTCTGTGTGGTTGGTGGGGGGTTTCGCTGCCAGCCCTTGGCTCTTCACTCAGCTCCAAGAGCGTCTCGCGCCAATGAAGATCACCGTCAGTCGACCTGACAATCAGACGTGAATATCTTTTTTCGTTTTCTTATTCGGGTCGCTGAGCGCGACAATACGATTCATTTTTAGGTCCAAAGCTGTAGCAGATGGAGCTCTTGGCTTCTACTGCGATCACCACGTCTCAGCAAGAGTGTCCAGGTTCATGTACGGCGTGGAATACCTTCGGGAGTTTGATCCTGGTGATCCAGAACACATCGCGCGGAAGGAGAGACTCTGCGAGCTCCCCTCGGGACCTCAATTACTTCCGGATGCGTTTGACTGTATTCTCGCGAGGGTTAGGGTCGCCTTGTTTCATCACTTCCCTTTCTGATTATTGTCTGTTCACAGGGTGTGAAAGTGAAAGAGTCGACGGTCTTCACACGCAAATATTGCACGGAGCTGACGAATCTGTCCACTCTATCCGTGTTTGAAGTGGAGATATGGTGTTATCGCGGCGGCGATACGATTCCTCCGTGGATCCTTCGGCATCATGGTATACATATTCTAGGTGGACGTCGCTCCTCCCCGCGGCTGACGTCTGCCCATTAGAGGATTACTCAACCCTTTGCGTCGTCCGAGCGGACTTGTCGCCACTCAACGGAAGCGCAGAACCAAAGTCGGGAAGGAATGGCAAGACTTATTGGACCATCGTCTTCAGTGTCGAGATCCATTTCGGCCTGACAGAGTTCAAGGCACGCATCAAGTGGAACGACAATGTTCGTGCTGTGTTTACCCTCATGATTTCACATTGATCGGTTCATTTTTGTCCGACAGGGAACCACCAAGTAGTACGTTTTTCGGCCGAACACCGCAAAGTTTCATGTATACTGACGTGCTCTCTCACACAAGTGGCCCAGCGTCCATCGTGTACAGCGAAAGCGGCCATCGTGCGGACGAAGACGAGATCGATGCATACTCCGAAGACGACTTTGGTCCCTCTCGCTCTGTATCGCGTGCCCCATCTCGTCCCGCCTCCGTCGCTCCTTCCCGCACCCATTCCCAGGACTCTATTGGATCTGGAGCCAGGACGCCACAGGGGTCCGGACGACTGGATGCGACCTACATGGATGCAATCAGCCGCAGTCGCTCTGTCTCGACATCCCAATCCACGCATGCGCGATCCCAGTCCTACCACCAGTCCCAAGTTCAGGCATCGCTTGCGCAGCCTCAACCCCAAGCACCACCACCACCAGTGCAACCACAGCCCCAGCCACACGCGCAACAGTACCAACAATCCATCTACTCGGAACGCACCCGGGAGTACGAGCGCGAGCGTACGGTCTCGAGTTCTGTTTCACGGGTGTCTTCGTCTGTCACCCAGGCAGAGCGTGACCGCAAGACCTCTGCCGCGTCGAGACTGCCGAGTGGGTACGCCCCGCAGTCGCGCACGGATCCAGAAAAGGAACGGCGCGCGCGGGATGCGGAGAGAGATAGGCATGAGAGAGAACGGGTGACGGCTGAGAGAGAGCGGCTTGAGAGGGAACGCATCGAGCGCGAACGTGAAAAAGCCGAGAGGATTGAAAGGGAGAAGATGCAGAAGACGGAGAGGGAACGCGCCAAGGCAGAGAGGGACCGGGCAGAAAGAGAAAGGTCCGAGAGAGAACGATTCGAGAGAGAACAGGCAGAAAGAGAGCGAGCTGAGAGGGAACGAATCGAATGGGAACGAGTAGAAAGGGAACGGATTGAGAGGGCGGAGGTAGAACAGAGGGAGCAAGCGGAACGAGAACGGATCGAACGAGAAAAGACCACCGCGGCCACGACACAGAAGAGCAAGGTAAAAAAGAACGCCAAGAACACGAACAAGAATTCACCCATCGACCTTGCCGATACGACGGTTGGCAAGAGCCCCGGACAGCTTGCGAACACGCTCACATCAGTATGGGGATCGCAGTCCAAGTCTGTCACGCCTGCTGCGTCCCCTTTCCCCACATCAGCACACTCAGTGGAACCCACGACACCATACAGCGAATTCCCAGTCCCACGTGACCTCGATTCGATGACCTTAGGCGCAGAAGCCCCTTCAGCGTTTTTCGGGGACCCCCTTGCGGACCAGTCTCAGGAGCCACCTGGGGGGTTGTCCCTCGAAGTGCATCCACCGCAAGATATTGTGCCCCTCGAAGACGCGCCGGCAGCTGGGCACACTCCAGCTGATACCATGCCCCCAGAGCAGCTCATCGCAGGGACACACGAGACGATCGAGAAAGAGGTCGTCGAGACGAGCGAGCATACCGAGACACAGGAATCATTTGAGCAAGTGCAAGTCAGCGAGACCGGTGCGGGCGCTGGTGGGAGCGTCTTTGGCGTCTTTGGTGCCTCAGAGACGGCCACGACGGAGGTGCAGGAGGAGACGGCGCAGGCAGGGACGTTTGGGTGGGGCGACTGGGGGGCGGCCAGCGCCACAGAGGCGCTCAACAAAACCGCCAAGTCGCTCCCTTCGTTTGGATTCGGCGGGACAGGCGAGGGGGGCTGGCCCTCGTTTGGCGCATCCTCGCTCTTTGGGGGCGGGGAGCAACAGGATATTGAACTGGCGCAGGTGCAGACGGCCGACCCTTCTGGCAATGAACAGGTGCAAGAAGCGGCCAGCGGTGCGCTCGAGTCCCCCGCTACGCTTGTCCCGCCCCCTGGGGGAGACGGAGGCTTGTCGGAGGCGCCAGGGCCTAGTGAAACGACCGCTGTGCCTGGAGACGACCCGCCTTCTGCAGTTGAACCATCCACAGCCGAAGCTCCGACTGATCCTCAGGCAGAGGAGGGGGATGAAGATAACATCATACCAGGCAAGAAGAAGAAGGGAGGAGGCGGAGGCGGAGGCGGAGGCAAGAAGAAAAAGAGAAAGTAATGGTGGAGTGGGAGCGGTCGTCAGCGATACCAGTGTACTTGTCACCCATGTAAACAATTTAATTCTTCAACGAAACATAACAATGCGTCATTGGAGGTCATAAACGTCGTGAGCAACTAGATGGGTATTGTAATTAAGAGAAAAAGAAAGGCGGGGTATAATGAATTCAATAGATATCCATGGCGTCATGCTCACCGGCCAATCCCAGTCACAGTGCGGTTACTGATACCCCGCTCGTAGCTTCGCTTCCGCAGTCGACCGTTCTCCGCCGGAAAGGGGAGCCCGGCCTTGAGACTGACCGCACTTGCGTTCTTCTTGGCATCAAGAGAGAACGCAGCGTTGACAGACGGCATGCTCAACCGACGAATCCAACCCCTTGATTTCTCAGGTCGGAGAACGATAGGAGGCTCAGGTGGGCGCAGGTCGCGAGGCGACGGGGACACGACTGACACTTTGTATTTGCTGACAGAACATGTGTCGCAACCACAAAACGGCGCGTGATCTTTAATCGGCAAGGGTTGCGAACGCGTGGGTGAATGCGATGTGCTCGGACGAGGTGGAACGCTGCTTGTCGAAAAGATATTCACGTGAGTAACGCTTTGAGAACCGCGCTTGTGTTGAAAGGGACTGTTCCTCGGACCCTTGGGTGTATCGGCGGGGCTGGGTGGTTCGGGACGAGAATGGAGGAATTGGCGTCGGTCGCGTTCAAGTTCTCGGGTCCGGTGATTGAGTTCGCGTTCACGTTGTCGGAGTTCGTATTCCTTTTCCTTGAGCTCGAGTTCGGCCAGTTCCTCGATACGCTGTTTGCGTCTTCGAACCTCATTCTCATCGGTGGGTAACTCCCGCGTGCGTACAAGGGCATCTGATGTGAAACGATCTACGACGGGAGATGCGATTCGATGGGGGGACATGGGTTCGTCTGAGGATAGGTATCGAGACGCAATCTCAGAAACGCTCATCTGTAACCGAGGAATATCTTTGGGGCCCTGCGACGGCGTTTCAACCTTGATGGAGCAAGAAAAGGAATGTGAATGAGTAAAGGGTGAACGATAGATAAGGAGAGAACGCACCGTTTGAGTGTATCTGTTGCGTAAGGCTGCGACAATATTTCCGGCGCTATGAACGGAATCTGTACGTTCGAGGGTCTTCTTCGCGGCATCAACGCTGTGACTCTTAAATGTTGCATTGTCCGTGTGAACACCAAATTCATTTTCTGCGGAAGAACGTTCGACCCTCTTAAACGGCGATATTGGTCTGGTGATGGGCGGAGGCACGCGAGTGATCAGAGAAGGGCGTCTCGGCTTTTTCGGATCGACAACAAGAGCCTTGTCTGGTAGTGTGTCAACGCCAGGTGGCTCTCGCGTGTGTTGGGTGGACTCGGACATTTGCGAAGAGGAAGACCCCGGGGCATCTAGTGAAAGCGGGAGATCGGCGGCCGTTGTCTGTTTGGGAGAGTCTGACAAGGTAGGAGGTGGAGCTAAAGCATGTGACTGAGAAGGATTAGGACTGCCAGCACGAGAATGTACAGCATGAAGGCTTTGGAGCTGTGTTTGCTGTCGCAGTAATTCAGCTTCGCTCATCGCCAGAGGCACAGGAAAGTGAGTGGGCGGGAAAGGGAATGCGGATAACGTAGTGATGGAGTTGACAGAGCCCTGATTCTGATTCTGATTAGCCGAGGTGAACGGTGAACGGGGAGGATCGAGCAATGACGCCGCGGACACAGAAACGGAACCCGGGCTGTGGCTAGGGGGAACAGGAAGGGATCTGCGGACCGGAGTGGAAAGGCCAGTCTGCCCCCACTCTGAAACGGCTGCAGCCTGGGACTCGGAAGACGGATCCGGGAGGTCATCAGGGAGAGGGCCAGTCCAAGCGCCTTCGCAGAGGGAACGCCATTCGCCGAGGGAGCCGATGGTGGGGGAAACACGACGGATAGACTCGCACGTACGGGACCACTCTGCGTCTGCTATGCGTGCGAGAGATGCAGCGACGTTGAAGGTGGCGAGAGTATGCTGTTCGGTGACGTGTAGAGCATGTTTGCTGGCGGCGATCACCCACGGCGATGGCTAGGAGTGCAACAAGACTCACTATTTCTCCTGGGACATTTCAGGGCCAATGACGCTGAGGAGATCGATATAACGGGCATGTTCTTCGCCGGCATCCTTTGCGCCTTTCTTGGACTTTTTCTCGTAGGCTTGACCTTGGAGAGGGATGAGAAAAGGAAGGGACAGAGAGAGAATGGCTACCGGCTTGCTTGATGCGCGCGTTGGACTCGCTCATGCGCTCGTCGTGTGACTTTTCCTCTTTCTGGAGGGCGAATGAGTCGGGGCTGTGATGGGTGGGGAGAACTAACCGCGAGTTTCTTGAACCATTTTTTGACGTCTGCGGATATGGAATGAGACTCTCTGGCTGCCAGCTTTGCAAACTTGCTGTCGGTATCTGCCAGGGCGTCGAGAATGATGGCACTCGCGCCAAAAGCGTTGGCTGGTGGGACGTCAAGCGGATGGCAGGGTGCAGAGAATGTACTGGCCTGCAAACTGGGGATTGGTCTTGAGGCCGGCAGCATCCTTGAGTGCTTTGGCGAGCTTCTTCTGCATGGCAGCCAAGGCTGCTGCGAGGTCGCAGTAGTCTGTGAGGACGGCGAGGAGGGCGTCGATGGCGCGGCAGGACTTGTGGATGTCCTGCCTGTCCACCGGCTGGGTGGCCATAGCAGAGGGTAGACAACGGACTTTGAAATTACATGGGTAGACTATGGAGAGTGCGATCGTCCTGCCTTCGCTTCCACATTAACTTCCGCACACATCTCGGGCACAAGACGACCTTGACGAGTGCTTCCTTTTGGTCTCCGTGCTCTTCGTAAGCAAATGGCAGTTCGAGGGTGGAGAGGTCTGTGGGAGAGGAACGACAACGGGTATTCGCGCACGAGGTTTCACCGATTCGGTCGAGAACCTCGGACTCTGAGCGCCAGCGCAGTGCAAACTGGGGGCAGGGTGAATGGTGGAGTGCAAAAGGAAGTGAGACGACGCACATTGCCGGACTTGTAGTGCTTGAGATCGCAGATCGCGAACTCGCGATAGAGGCTGTCGTAGTACTTTTTCGCGAGCTGTTCGTCCCAGGCTGTGGGCTCCTCGTCGTCGTCGTCGCGCAGGAACCTGTGTGGGTGTGAGGTGGGTTGGCGGTGGGGAGAGAGGACGTACTTGTGTGCGTGCTTGAGGATGTCGAGCTCGGTGGTCATGGCTTCGGAAACTGATCGCCTTTGCGGTGTTTCAGTGTAACTTGTGACACAAGATCCGTTACTTAAACCCCCTCCCCTCCTCGCTCTTTCCCCCACAATGCCCCTCCTCTTCCGCCGCCGTCTGCCCGACCCCGACGACTCCCCATGCCTCATCCGCAAAACCACGCACAAGGCCCTCGCCATCGACACCTCCACCCCGGTCAGGTCAGTACCCACGTTCATCTCCGCCCCCCCCGTCAGCCTCACTCTCATGCCGATCTCCCAGTGACCCAAAGCCAACATTGATCCGCCGCGTGACCTCCAAGCTCAACATCGCCCTCCCCCTGAAATCCGACCTGGGCCGTCGACCATCTACCCGAGCAGACCCCGCATCAGCTCCAGACAGCTTCGTCTCCAAGCGTCACAGAGAGGCCGCTCTTCGCGAGCGTGGTCTTCTCCCACCCCGCAAGGACTTCAGCGCGCAGGAGCGCGAGGAAGACGCACGTCTCGGCTTGTCTCCTTCTCCGGTTAGCGCACCTCTGGACGGATCATCGGAAGCGGAACGGCTCAAGGCTAGCTGGTTGGCGGTCAACAGAAGTACCGAACCCGACCATGCATCCCCTTACTTGCTGGCTGGTCCCAAGTCCACGCCGACTCTAGCTACCGAGTCGGACACCCGTCGATCGAGCGAGAGACCCTCGCTCTCTAGCTCCCTCCCACCCTTGTCCATTTCGTCCTACCTCGAGGTATTGCACGAGGAGCCTTTGGATCAAATACCCATTACTCCCCCTCCCCCCCTGTCCTCGCCGCGCCTACCCATCATCGTGTCCAGTCCGTCAGAGGAGCATGTGATAGTCGAAAGTCCGATCTCGTGCAGCTTTTCGTCGCACTATCCTGGCTCGACATTGGAGTCCTCTCAGTCGGACCATGCGCCGCCTGTGCCCGAAAAGGACCATGTTCGCTCGCCAGCCTCTCGCAGGCGGACGAGCGACTCGGGGCATCGGCGGCTGGTCAAGACCTCCCTCACTCGGTTGGGCACGAACTCGCTCACGAATCTCCGTCGGTCGATGACGGAGAGCTTTGGTCGTGCGAGCACGAGCACGCTATCGAGCGCAGATCACTCGAGCATTGGACCGCGGACCGCGATCAGTCCGACCATCCACAGCATCGGAAGCATCATCAAGGAGACGACGGGTATTAAAGATGCTGAGAGTCGCAGATTGAGTGAACTCGCCTTTTTAGATTGACCGCTCCGCATGGGTCGATGCCGCCATTTAATTTCTCTCTTGCACGTGTACAGTATACCGCCATGACGACGAGGGTGTTTTTTGCTGCCCGCTTTTGCGCCGTTCATCAATACCCATCTGGATCTCACACTCATTTTTCTACATTCATTTTACTAGTCCGCATGCGAGGTGCCTTGCGTTGTTAATGTATCTGCTAGGCCCAATTTTTTTAATACGCGATCTCCGACTGATTTCTCTCACGTCGGGGCCGTACAAATGCAAAAAGGAATGCTTCGTCGGTGCCTCTTTTTGGGTTGCGATTACATTTCCTGATTCGGTGATGACGTTTACCCCTGACAATATGTGATCACAAATACAATCGAGCAATTTTAAATCTGAATATTTCCAGCAGACGTGTCCAATATGTACCTGAGTCAGTTGCAATGGATAGTCGATGTCAGCGATGGGCAAATCCGGGGAAACTCTGGGGGCAATTACAATTACATGTGAACACGTGCCGGGAATTGCCATGTCGGGGTTTTATAAGTTATTCCGATACAGAGTGTTTCTTGCTCTTCCCCCGCCATGAGCCAGCACTCGACCCAGTCAAAACCGATCCCGATCTCGACTGACCACCTCCGCAATCGCTCCTCCTCTTTCTCCTCCGACTCCTCCGTCTCTCCCAACTCTCCCCCCCTCGTCACCCCTCCAAAGAACTTTCCAAACACCCCCATCTCCGTCTCTTCCAGCTCTCCCATCCTCTACTTTCTATCCCAATCACCCACAAAAGCCCCCGCAACGTTCCCCTTTCGCGGTTTCCCCCCTCCCCCCGCCCTCCAAGGTGTGTTTTCCATCGCGTGCCCTGTTCGTGTCTCATGCGACGCCAGACGAATCGGTTGAAGACACCAAGCCTACGCCCCACGCTCGTCGTGCCAGCATTGCCAGCCGATTCCAGCCCCCTCCTCCTCCCCCGGAGCTCCATCACGAACGCGGTGTCAATGTTCTCAGGCGTCTCTCCCTCAGCCATCGCCCCAAGGCATGTTTCCCCCTAGTCTCGTGTATCTCGTTATCTAACGTTACCTCAGCCTCCGGCGGTGGACACACTTCAGCCCGGCAACCGCAGCCCTCCTCCGTACACCTCTCTTTTGAGCCCACCTCCCGCAAAAGACATGTACGATAGCAAACCCAGGCGTTCCGCAACTGTCACCGAGAGACCGCGTCGGGCGCCGTCCCCCATGGGAGAGCGAATTCTCAAGGGCCATTTTGATGGCTTCAATTAAGTTATTCCACGTTACGTGATTTACGTTTCTAGTTTCGAAAGACTGTTCGTTCGTTTTCGTCTGACCATCACCACTTGTGCTTTGGCCACATGCCCATGCCCAGATATCCTCGTGTTTTGCACAGCCATCACATCATGCCAATACGCTACGCTATGCGTGCCCTGTAGTGTATCATGTACTAGTTCACGTGTAAGAGTATATTATGCCTGCATCCTCCATCGCCGGACCCGCCAGCCATCCCTCACGACACCCGCTTGTACTTGTTGTATATCGCAGCAGACACCCCCACATCCACCTCTCCCGCACACAGCTTCAAAAGCCGCTTCTCCAGCTCAGGTTGTGGGTGTGCCTGAA
Source organism: Phylloporus scabripes (assembly GCA_038090435.1). Lineage (NCBI taxonomy): Eukaryota > Fungi > Basidiomycota > Agaricomycetes > Boletales > Boletaceae > Phylloporus > Phylloporus scabripes. The sequence continues at coordinate 14,470 of JBBPMS010000004.1, read as the reverse complement.
CTGGTGGCTGGTATCGACACCACTCCCACCAAACCGTCCAATGAATCCACTTGAGTCTCAGAACCTTGCTGACCGCCTCTCGTTTCGTCGTCCGAGACGTCACCACCTTGGCAAACGCCTCCTCGAATGTGAGCCCCGTATCGTCAATCTCGTGCTCCAACGCCTCCGTCGATTCGCAGCTGAGAGAGATCGCCTTGAGCCAAGGCGCGAGGGGCACCTTGCGATCCTGCTCCGGATCGTATATCATATCCTGCAACAACGGTCCAACCAGGCGCGGCACATCCATCCCGTTGAGCTTGAGCAGCACCAGCGACGGACAGCGCTCCATCACCTGCCTCAGCTCCGCCGTCGATATCTCGACGGCCGTCAGCGTAAAGTGGTTGAGCGAGCAGCTCGAGCGCGCGAGGAGCGCCAGGAAACTCTCGTGGCACCAGCTGGTCGCCATCTGGCTCGTATCCCACACGCGCGTGAGCAACTGGAAATCGCGCAGCGCCGGCGTCGCGAGCGCGTCGAGCAGGTGGCTGATGCACGCCTCGTGGCTGCTGATCGTGACGAGCACGAGCGTGGCGAGGCACGGCATCGCGATGCGCGCCCGGTCGTACTTTGTCTCGCACCTGTACTGCGTGATCTCGACGTGGAGGTGCGCGAGGAGCGGCGCGCGCGTGAGGATGCCGAGCAGCTCCTCGATCTCAGTCGGGCGGTAGCCCCCACGGAGCGTGAGGTGTGTGAGTTGCGTCCAGGGCAGCGTGCGGTGGCTGTCGGGCATCGCGCCCGCCGGGATCTGCAGCTCCCTGAGCCGGGGGAGGAACTCGGGGCGGAAGGGCGCCCACGGCGTGCACTGCGGCGAGATCTCGAGCTCCTCGAGCGCGGGCAGCGAGCAGCGCACGAGCGCGTTGAAGCAGTCCCAGTCGCGGGTCGCGGCGGGGAAGTGCACAAAGATGGCTCGCCAGCGGTCTGCGTTGTCTGCGATGACATGGCTCAGCCGGCGCAGGAAGCTCGCGGGGACGTCGTCGGTCAGAAAGTCGTTCCAGAGCCAGAGGGAGATGGGGATGGGGCGCGAGCGCTGGATCCAGGCGTGCAGGATCTCCTCCTGTTTGTCGAGCACGCCCGACGTGGGCAGGTCGAGGTAGAGGGCAGTCCACAGCCTGGGCATGGCGAGGGAGAGCGCGCGCCAGCTGCGGCACACGCTGCCTAGGAGGAGCGGTGCGCGCCGGCTGGGCTCGCAATGTGGGCCGCGCACATGGACGTCGCCGCAAAAGTCGAACACGCGGGCCATGATCTCGGGCGGCATCCGCTTGATCGGCGAGAGGAGCGCGCCGAGGTCCTCGACGTACGAGATGAGCTCGTGCTTGCGGTGCTGGATGTGGGCAAGGCGGGCCTGGAGACGGCTGATGTCCTCCTCAACCGCCCGCAGCTCTGCCCTGGGCTGGAGGAGGAGACTGCGGACCTCGTCGCGCTGGTCGTCTGGTGGTGCGCAGTCGGTGCCCAAGAGGCGGATGATCGACGACTAGGGCTCGGATGAGGACAAGGGAGATCCGGGGAATCAGGCTGCTCACTGAAGGCATGTCCTTGACTTCACCATACTGCTCGAGCTTGGCTGCGTAGGGGGGCACGCCGGTCTCTCTGAGAGGATGGAACATGGGGGGAAGGAGGAGGAGAGGGCAGTTTCGGGTGGCCGTTTTAACCAGCCATTGCAACGTTGAGACAACGTTTTGGTTGACATCAAGTCTAATTACGACTATCGCCTACTCGCGATGGGCATCGGCCGCTTCGAGAACACAATCTTTTTCTTCACCACCGCCGCCACGTCCCATCGGACCTCCTCGCCCTCATCGCCACCACCCGAGGCGGAGCTCCGAACATGCTTTTGCAGCACCCCAAGCGGCTTCGAAAGGCTGACCACCTTGCCCTCGAGCAGGTGGTGTCCAATCGTGAGCATCGGTCTGTTCTAACGAGCACGCATGTCAGCGACAACGTGCCAAATTTCACCTCGTGTGCACAGACCATGTCGCTCGTGTTCAGCGTCCCGATCAGCTGTCCATCATTTGCCGTCCATTCCGGACACTGGACCTCCAGCTTGCCTTGTAGTTCAATCAGGAACAGCTCATCGTGTCCCAGCTGGGCGATGGCCGGGTTGAGCTTGGCCGAAAACCCGGTGGGTGGTGTGACAGTGATGGGCACAATCATGCAAGACACTCGTTACAACTCCACTCTATATACAACTCAACTCTCCGGGTACTCTCCAAACTCCCAGCTAAAGCACTCCTAGAGTACCACAAGTTCAGCATCGTCCACACGGTCCACGCGGGAAACGTACCACACACTCGTCTTCCCGCTGTGCCAACGGCACCTCCCGCCCAACCTCCGAGCTCGCCTTCCACGGGTTACCCAAAATATTCTCAATCACCTTCACGATCCCGTGGGTACGGACGTCGACTGCCCAAGACAGATTCGAGACGGTATCATACACGATCGATTTACCGAGGTGACACCTACAATATCAAGCCAAGTGCGATCCTCTGGGCTCATGGCACGTACTTGGTTTCCATCGCGTATCCTCCAAGCGCACACACCGAAAGGATCCCGTTGCATGTTCCCATCGCTATCGGGTCCGCCGTGTGGTATACGTGTGTAACGTGATGCGTCGACGGCTGCAAAAAAGATTGTCAAATAGGCAGTAAGCATAAGAAATGATCTTACCGGCGAGGGTAAATGTAGCCTCTGCGCTGCGAGCCTCTCTCCCGGGGACTCAAACGACACCACCGGAACGCCAAACGTCACGCCCAGCAAGGACGCCAGCGCACCGCCTATGCAGCCCACGTCAGCACACGACTCGACAGCCGCGCATAATGGCCTCACCGACCTAGTGAATGCCCAACAATCCATATGTTGGCGGTGGGATACATATACGTTAAATTACTGTATAAAATCTATCGCAGAAAATGAAGACAGCTGAATCGTCATCCAACAAGTTCATGCGCACTCACTGTCCCAAGTGAATAAAACAAGCTCTCGTCCGCCAGGGCCTCACTCAAACACGTCTGATCGCACTTCCACCCCCCGCGATGACACCCACACACCATCGTCCACGTCCAGTCGATCCGCGCACAACAACAGCTAAACAGCAGATTGTCGTTCAACTTGTCCTTCTTGCCCGTCTGCCCACCGCCGCTGCCAAACACCGCAGCCGAGGTACCCTTGATGGCGAGCACGATCGTCCCATTGTCCGGCGTCGCAAAGACGTGCCCACGAAACCCGTCCGACTCAGGTTCCCATCCAAACGGATACCGCTATCCCGCATCAGCGCCTCCGCCCAGAGCCGTCAAAAAGCGACGCACGTCCGTCCATTGCTCGTCTAGCTCGTACCACTCTGCGTCGTCGGCGGTGATGTATGCATTGTTGGTCATCTTGGCGAGCTCGAGAAGCGTCTCTCGGAGCTCGATGTCCGGCCCGATGATCTCGTCTTCCCACCAGGCCAGGTCGGTGCTCTCGGCACGTTGAAGTGAGCGGCGTCGGGCATCCTCGTGTGCGCGCAGAGATGGTGGGCGGAAGGTCGAGGTCGTTTTCGTCGTTATCGTGAATGTCGTCTGGTTTCCTTCTGTCAATGCGTGCCAACGTGGAGAGACATCGGAGAAATAGACGTGGCCGTCGGGTGATACAGCATGCTGGTGTCTTAGCTCGAACTGTAGGCGAGTAGGTTCATGTAGATGTTCCCAATGGTATAGTCTAGTAAAGAAACTGAAGAGAGGGAAAAGAAACTCGAGCGTCGTCGGGAGCATCGGGGTCAACTCGCCCAAAGAAAAAGGCTCACGCTGACTCATCTAGCTGCGCGTTGGACTGTCTATGTACACATGCGACATGGATGCAAATCAAGAACATAAACCAATTCCACAAGATTAGCAGCTCAACCTGCCTCTCAAACTGCTGTCGCTATCGTAATCAGGCATTAGGATGTCGTACACATAGCGTTCCATCGATAGAAGTCTATACCCCCAGGTTGAGGCTCTCCATCGCAAGGTCAAGAGGATCAGCCACGGCAGCGGTGGCCTGGACAGCCGCAATATCGGCATTCGCAGCTCTGCCAAAGAATATCTCCGGACTTGTACAAGCTGCAACAGCCCGCCGCATATGTGTCGACAGGAAGGATAAGCCCACTTGGTAGGCGGCTATACATCACTCCTAAGTATGTGAGCCTCCTCGAGTGGTTGTTTTACTTACAATTCATCCACCCAAAGCCTTCGCGAGGGACTAGCTTAAAGTCTATTCCCTGGTTCCCGTACTCGGCATCCACTAAATGAGAGAGCTTGACAGCGTCAAACTGTATCGGATGTCGGATTCAGGACCCATTGCTGAGGTCAAGGCAACCCACCTTCTCTGGCACAACGCCATTGAAGTCAACGAAAGCTGTGGTCATCCTGGTAGAAAACTCATTCGATCTGTTCAAAGGGGTGCAACGACGAGCGACATACATGTAAAGGAATCGATACGCAAGGCGTTGTGCTTCCTCGAGGTAACCATAGCGTTCAAGACCGACCCATGCCATAATCTGATGTGGTGGCCTGAAACTAATGGTTAGTGCCCAGTGACCATACGTCTTCAAGAAGACAAACCAGGCGTATCTGAGGAACTGCTGATCAGCGCGGTGTAAATCAACAAAATTCGTCTACGTACGGATAATCCCACTGTCGATTTGGCCGGTCCAGCGAAATCTTACCGCGAGACTCCTCCGTACCAGATACGAGCCCACCAAGGACCTCGAATTTCTTCAGCGATTGTGAGCTAGATCAAACTGAGCATGAAAATGAACAAGGGGGTTTTGGATGCATACACGAGTTTCCAGCATTGTTCCTCACTTGCACAACCAGCCCAAAGTGCCCAAAAGCTTGTGACACTTTCGTACAAACTCTGCTTCTCCTGAACAGTATCATAGTCGAAATAGAGATTCTTCCTCTCATTCCACAGATACTTATCAATCATCTCTCTTCTAAAGTCGGCCCTCTCAAACCATTCTTCACTAGTCTGTGGCCTCGAGAGCGAGCCCTCCCGATGAGAATTGGCGTATGCTTCAACCGACGGAGGGAATGGCGCCAGCGGGAAATCTTCCTCGAGTTCCAGCTCGTCGTCAAATACCTCTCGAATGGCAGTCCCGATATCAACCTCATACTTGTAAAGGAGGGCTTGAAGGTCGATCGTGCCAAGATTGGCACAACGCTTCTCAAACCGATAAGTTGTGTCATGGCCAGACTCGCGAACCGCGCGGTCATGCAAAAAGTATTCGTCGAGTCCGGGTTCTTTGAGGATGCCGTCATTATACTTTTCGCTAAATTCCAAGACGGAAATGCCGTGCTTGGCAGCGTATGGTTCAAGGATGTGGGTAAAGTGAGTAGCTTCGGTTTCAGGAGGAATGCCGACACCGTCAGGACGGTAGCGGGAGAGACCCGTCTTGGGGTCTATCCTGGGTTCAGCAACCCAAATAGTGTGATATTCTTTGATCGCTGCTTGTATGGCACGTTTGAGCCACTGGCGATTCGCTTTCATGTCCGAACGGTCCAACTGGTTGTAGATTTGTAGCGCCATATCGGTCAAGAAGGGAGGCTGTGACCGGCACAGGTAATAGCTCCGAGATCCGTTCAGTATCTTGCCGTAGTGCTTGATCTCGAAGATAAAGTGGTCGACCATGCCCTTTGCCATTGTAACCTGGCCATCGACGAGAAGTCCGAGTGTGATAAAGTATGAATCCCAATTGTAAAGCTAAATAGGAAGGATATTAGGGAAAAAAACTGTGTGCCTGAGCGAGACGTACCTCATTGAAACGAGCACCAGGTACAATGAACGGAATTCCCTTTAGTGTACGGCCGCCCTTGCCATCATCGATTTCATTCATAGCCAGGGCGAGTAGACCGGGCTTAGAATTGAGACTCTTGACGAAGTAGGGATCATCGGGTTTTCGGGGAAGGACCACGACATCGAGGTTCATATGAGGCTTCTCGCGTGCCACTTTTCGGTAATACTCTACCATCGCAGGTTCACCATACGGCACGTAAATGCGCGGTTGCACACGACCAGTACGGTTTTTCGGGTCGGCGGTGATTATTTCGAGACCTTCTCCGTCGATACGACGAGTGAGCGAATGCCAGAACGAGTTTTTGATCATGCGAGAGAGCCGATCGACTGGGTTCTCGGTCAAGCGTGCTTCATCAAGAACAATACGCTTTCGACCATGGTCGCGGGCGAGCGCTAGTTCTTGAAGCAGGTTGGACAACATGTAAGTTCCCTGAAATGTGCACATCAACATATCGAATACGATGTAATGGGAACAGGAAACATACGCGGATGTCGAATGTCTTGAAGCCATTGCTAGTGGCAGTTCCGAGGGCCATCATCTTGGGACCGGCATCTGTGACGCTGATTTGGAAATCACCGTCGGTGTCCTCCTGCTCGAGGACGACGCGGATGGTCTCTTCTACGTCGATAAGGAAACGACGAGGGCCGGTGACGCTTTTCTCGTCGTGTGACATTCTGCGAGCACGCGTATGCGTGTCCTCCTCGAATGTGGGCGCCCGCTTGGGGTTATAACCATGTATTTGGGACTGCAGAGAGACGAGGATGTCAGGCAAGGAGAGGGCATGGATAGAGGCGTACATGGCTATAGGTTCGCGAGCGGGAGAAGGACTGGGCACCGCCATAATACGTCGCTGCGTCGTCATGGACGGCGCGATGCTCGCCGTCCTCGATGAAGTTGAGGCCAGGAGGATGGTTGAGGATGGGAGCCATAGGAGGGATCGGGGACCAAGGGCAAGACGGATATATGCTGGCTTTTTAATTCCGCTGGAATGACCCGTGGAAATTGACGATGGTTCGATGCGTCAGATCAAGCTCAAGGATTGTCCGAACGATGGTCCTGGACACGAACGACGAGGACGACGAAACTACCAAGCTGAGGTGATTTGAATGATCGTAGGTCTTTATATCCTCCCAGTCATTACAATTCCTTCCCACCTTCATGTTCTGTCAAGCGTTCAGTTCGCTTTAGACAAGCTCCGTTCCGACATCACGGCACTCTGCCCTTGTTGCGTTTCGCGGCCAGCTTACGACAATCAATGTAGTTGACGAGTTACCCTCCTATGACACATCACTACTCATGCTAATCACTACCACCAAAGGCAATCGCTGCTATAAAATCGTGTCAGTGAAATGCGACCAGACGTTGACCCATGCCCAAATCAGAAAACGAACACGCCTTAAGACGCGTCGATAGAACCGGTCACTTTAGTCAACCTGCTTCCCAAAATCCCTGTCTCAGGGTATTTTTGAAGAGTCATATGGCCCCGGCGTTCCTCATCCTTTCTCAAGGTAACTTGATGGAGAACCGCTACTCACTTGATGTACTATGTCTCGTCATCGTCCTCGTCTGTCAACTCCTCCCCTTCGTGCACACCGACATGCCGTTCGAGACCTTGCCGTCTTGCCCATGAATGTCCATCTGTATACGGCATGATTCTCAACGGAACAAAAAGTGTGTATAGTGGGCTTGACACGATCCGTATAATCAACCGAAGGATAGCCAAAAAAGGATATGACGCACTATCCCTTTTGCCCAATGTTGAAGAATAGAGCTAAATTCCTACGCACTCTGTGTACCGTTCGTCAGGGCCATGCAGCAAAGC
>JBBPMS010000003.1:234018-265825 GCA_038090435.1 Phylloporus scabripes | reverse complement strand
CGCTCAGGCGACCGCACCCCAGTCGCATCCGTCGTGTACGCGATCTCGTCCAAGAACCGCGCCTTTGGGTCGTCATCAAACCACGGCACCACATGTCCGATATGCCCCCCGATCGCCTGCCCTCCCTCCCCATACGGATGCCCATACGTCCACGGTACCGACGTCGCGGCTGCGTACACGCGGTCCAGCGCGTGCCTCGCCTCCACTTCCCCGAGCCCAGGCAGCAGATAATACAACCGACACGTTTCCACACGTGCACGCACGTCTTCGGCAACTATACTCAGCTGCCGCTTCCACCACCCGCACAGCTTCACGTCAGACAACGGCCGCTTCCCAGCGTAATCGCCAGAGTTGGGGAACAAGTACTGGTTCTGCGCACGTGCAAACAGGTGCACCCACAGGTGCGCGACCGGCAGTGGTCTGCTCCTTGGATCGACGTAGTAGCCTACCAGCGCCCGCACGAGCGCCGGCGTCGGAGAGGGCCTCTGGCTCTGCCCTGTCGAGTCCACCTTGGAGATGTAGAGCACTCCGCTCGATGTAGACGGTACATGGTACAGAAACGCCTCGATGCCAGAGACGAGCACCCGGGGCGAGTCCGCCGTCGCCTGCTCCGCAAGCAAGACGAGAATGTGCTGCAGGAATGTCTTTGGCCGTGGTGTCGCAAACGGGTACAGGTTGTAGTGTTTCTTCGGGGTCGATACGAGGACGTGGATGTGGAATGTACGCGTACCGGGGGCGCTGGCGAGCGCGGCGAGGAGCGCATCTCGCAAGCTCATGCTGGGCTAAAGAAACGAGGTGTTGCCGTATATGGTATATTACTATCGCACTACACTACAACTACGCAACATACGCAAACGTGTCCCTCGTGCCCTCTACACGCTCAATATACTCCTTCTCAAGCAGCGTGTCGATCGCCTGCACACGCACATGTCAGCAAAATATGTGCCGTTCGCACCCACACCCACCTTTTTGATGTCAGGGATCTTGGGTGCGAACCTCTGCGTGATCTGCGATATCACTTCCTGTATCAGCGGCTGGTTCTTCATCGTCTTGCGCGCCTTCATAATCCTAATCCCCACCTCGTCAGCATCTCCAACAAAACAATACACACATGCGCTTACCGCACGATCGTCGCTTGAATCACGTACTTCCGGTCTTCGTCCACCGTCTTGAGCACCTCGGACGACTCCGCCTTCACTTCCGCCTTGATCGGCTGATTCAGGTTCACACGGATCTTCTTCGACTTGAAATCTGCACATCATCAGTCATGACCACAAGCCGATCGCAACCGGGCATACTAGGGTTCAAATCGTATTGATCCGTCTCTTCGTTCACCAGTATCTTCGCCTTCACAAGCAGCGATAACACCTGCACCAAGATATCCTTGCTGATCGCAGTCGCCGTCGTAAGCTCCTCCAACGATAGCGTGTCATGATTGTTGTATTGCAACAGCACCGCCATTTGATACGAACTCGTCATCAGAAAGTATTTCTGGTTCAGATAGTTGGTCCGCAGCTCGTTCTTGGAGTAGTTCCACAGCCACGTCAGTTTTCGGCCCGAGTGCTTCGTTTGATAGTACTTGGAGAATCGTTCGTACGTAGGCAGAATCTCCGGCGGAACAATAAAGTCATTGTTCGGTGCATTCAGTGGCCAAAAGTTCGTTCCCAGCACCATGATGCTAAAGTTGACGTCCATGTCATCGTGGTTTTGCTGCATCCGCTCCTTGAATTGATCGGTCAGGTCTTTGCTCAGACTCATGTCTATACCGCCCATGTCACCACCAGGGCACAGAAGAGCACACAGAGCGTACCAGTGAACATCCGTTGCAGCTTGTTCGTGTACTCGAAACCACATGCTTCCTTCAATTTGGATATCATGCTGGCTTCGCTCTCGTCCGACGCAGACACCCCGTGAATGAGTCGCTTCGACAACTTGGTGGTGTAAAAAGTCTGGAACACATCCTTGTCTTCAATGTATTTGAAAAGAATCATCTATAGCGCATCATCAACAAGAGAAGAGAGATCGTGGATAGTAAACGAGTTACCACGCGGTTGAGGGCACCCTCGAGATCTTCTTCTTCAGCCATCTTGTTGTTCTTCCTCAACAGCATATCCGCATGCTTGGCCAGCAATTCTGGCGATTTCGTCGTTGACGTGCCCGTCGCTGCATTGCGGTTGACAAACTCCCTGCATGCCTTGTCAAGACTTGCAACAAACCCTGCCTCCCCCCTGAAGCTGCGCGACACCGTCTCCGAATTCTTGCGGTGCACCTCCAACAACGCATCGACGTATGCCTTGGGATCCAGTCCATCGGCACCATCGGCACCTTCCCCGACAAGCTTTGATACGGCCGTTAACCCAGCCTTCTTGACATGCTCCTCAAACTTCTTCCGCAACGGCTCCAATCCTTCCTGAATCCGCGATAGGAGCGCATACATCCGTTGCAGATCCTCGTCTTTGTCAAAATCGAGCAAGTTTTGGAAACTCTCCCACATGAGTTCCGAGTGCTGCCGGATAAGCACGTCCTCGCATTTGCTGACGAGCTGTTTTCGCGTCTCTGTGTTCAGATAACGGTCCACGCGATCTTCCTCTTCCCTGAGCCGCTCCTCGGCTTTTTTCAAATAGTCAGAGACGCTGCTCTCCGCAATAAACGCTTCAGATTCCTGCTGATAGTAATTTTTGGTGGCTTCGAGAAAGGGTGTCTCCAGATGCTCCTTGTACACATCGAGCGAGGCCTTGTTGATATCCGTCTCGTCCAGGCCAAGCGAAACAAAAGAATCGACAACCTTCTTGACAAGACCCTGATCGATGGCTTCACCGTTCCGTTGACGCTCGATGAGTCGTAGGATGGCACCTGCCAGCTTGGTGTGCTTGCTCTGCACATGCAAAAAGAAGTTGGACTTCCACTGGACCAGCGCGAGCTGCACGACACATCACGTTCACGTACGTGGGAAGGAGCTGGGTGACGCACTGTGTAGACAGGATAGACTCCTTTTCGACCCTCGTCCCGTTCCCGCTTCACCCAATGGCGATTGAGATAGGTGAACAATCGATTGATGTAGTTTGCGCCCGTCGTGTACCTATCCCACTCGCCAGCATAATATCGCAGAAGCGCCTCGTCCTGTAGAGCATCCGATTGCTGTCATGTCCCATCAGGTTAGGATGCACTCATAAGGGGAAAGAGGGACGCCTTGCCTCCTTTAGGCCCTTGAGATGCGCAACAAAGTATCGAATGAGGTTATTGTATAGGTCGGAGCCCATCAAATTAGCTCCGGCTGCTTTGGTGTGGTCAGCGCCGCCATCGCTCGTTATCAGGAGGGGCATCTTCCCACTGGTAATACTCACTGCGGGTGCCGGCACCTACGGTGCTGTCTGGTCCGCCATGCATGCGCGAGGACGTACAGTAGTTGTAGGCTACGGTGTAAAGGCTCATGTACTTGGAGTACGAGACGCCGGTCTGGAGTTTGGTCATGATGTGGTCGACGCCCTCCTCCAGAAAGGCCCAGGTCGTCGCCAGATCTGCGGATGCTGGTGGCATTGGATGGGGAGTATTGCTCGGTACGGGCGGTGTGGCCATGGTGGTGGTCTTGTGTAGAGGAGGCCAAGCAAAGCTGATCAGCAGGGGTGGCTTGCCGCAAAGGCACGGTGGTGGCGCTGAAGCGGCAGCACTAGCATTCTAAACTAGACTTTGACTCCACTGTGTATACATGCAATACCGCCCCACAAGTCCGCCCATGCCCCGCCATCATGATCCCCGCCTGTCGCGAACCCAGCATCCCTGATCATCCCCGCAAACTCGGGCTGCGGAGGGAACTTGCGTATCGATTCGACCAAATACTGATACGAGTCCCTGTCACCTGCCAAAATAGTCCCCAACAAGGGTATCACAGAGAACGAATATTGCTCATACAGGCTGCGCACCATCAGAACCATCTGAGCAGGTGGCGAGACACTCACGCGCTCAACAGGGAATTGTTCACTTTACTAAACTCGAGGCAGGCAAACGTGCCTCCTGGTTTCAGTACTCGGTATGCCTCTTTCAGGACAGCGGGAATGGACGTGCAGTTGCGGATACCAAATGCGATCGTGTACAGGTCGTACGACTCGTCCTTGAACTCTGATGGAGGAAGCTCCTGTGCATTGGCCTCATGGAACGATACCTGTGGTGCTTCGAAGCCCTCAGTAATGTATCGGGGCATAGCCGTAGTACAGCAAGTAACACTCACTATTGTGGTACATCGTCTTCTTGAAGCGTTTGAAACCCTCGCGGAGCATTTGAGCATTGATATCAACGATATCAACGGTGGTCTCCCTGTCTGCATACTTCTCCCGCGCATGATCGAGGATGCGGAGTGCAATATCACCCGTTCCTCCAGCGACGTCGATGCAGCGAATTGGTCCGTTGCGCCCAGGTCTCAGGGCAGAGACAAAGTCGTCTTTCCACAGCCTGTGCACGCCCAGAGATGACGCGTCGTTCATCATATCATATTTGGACGCCACACTATCGAAAACGCTTTTGACGAGGGTTTCTTTCGATTCTTCCGGGACTGTCCTGAAGCCAAAAGAGGCGGTACGACCTGACGACTGCGATTCGCTTGGGCTTGCTTGACCATGGTTTCCCCGCAGAAAGAGTGGCACGGCGAGCCGTCCCTTTGACCGTCTCGCGCAATGAGAAACCCGACCGAGCATTGAAACGGGTGTAGACTGGGTTGGATTAGACTTGGGGTGTTTGGTCGTATAATGATCACGTGATCTAGAATGCATTAACAAGACTCCCACCTGGCCGCATCATGTTCGACTGCAAGATTGCTTCTATGCCATCAAATCAGCCGATATTGATGTTCTAGACACCGCCGAAACTTTCTCATAGGTGTCATGTCTACTTCTTGCACGCAGGAAACCAGTGCGTCCTAGCTCCAATAAGCTTAAATCACGCTTACAAACATCTAGTTATCTTTCGATCACGCTTAATGTCCGAGTTGCTCAAGGCTGCGGGCTAGAAGAGATGCTGTCCAGTTCTCAATGACGTCTGTGCTTATCTCGCATCTACACAAGTGGCGGTGGTACGTAACCATTTCATCTATGTATTCCCCCTCATGGTGCACGCTTCCACGCAGTGGAAAGTCATATCTGCTGATGACCCTGATCAAATCAAGTCATGAATCTCGTTGTCACCTTGGATCTTCCAAAGTCTCGCTTCCTTGACCTTTCTTGATTCTTCAGGCGAACACCAGGGGAAGAAAAACGCATATATTTTAACGTATTTCTGCACGAATATTGGCCCCGACAGGTTGGAGATCTCGCCTTGGAGGTGTGCGTCGTTACGTACTCGAGGTAGGGAGGTGGGTCGACGGTGACGAGCGATTTGCAAATATGCTGCCAGCGGAGGCAAGTAACCACAACACCCGCCATGGAATCATTGGATATTTCTAACTATGGCAGCCATTCTGACACCATGCTTAGGCTTCCTGCGTAGACTTCCCGCGTTTGTCTTGATGTTATAATTTCCGAATCGACTTTTTGAAAGCCATAATGTCTGTTCTTTCGGAAACGCGATCCAGACTGGTCGTGGATATCAACGATATAGTGTGGCGAGACCACGCGACAGTTGTTCATGTCCTCCAGTCAGATTGTAACAGTGTCTGAATTTCCGATGGGAAATTTCAAGTATGAGTGGCAACGACAACGACAATACCAGAGCCTCGCTCCATATACACGCGCCGAGCGCATTCATGGAATGATTTTTTCCCTCACGCGCGGTATTCTGATCATGCCCGCCGATGACACAATAACTGCACATGGACCGCCCACCCCTTTGAATTGAGCGATACAACGCCGTTGTGATGGTCCCTTGAGAACTCTACATCAGCCCTGAATCATTCCATGAACGCGCATGACTGCTGGACGCCTTAGCGGATAATTGGGAGCAATTCTCGGGTTTCCACCCTAGCCCCGACGGACCGTTGCAATAGACCCTGCGATTTCGTCCAACTCTAAATGGAACGATAAGGATCCAAGGCCCAAATGCGGGCCGTGTCATGAGCGTAAGCTGAGAGGCATTTGCATGCCGTCAAACGGTCTTCGCTTTGTCCCGTAAGAGGTTTATCTTGGTCCACATTCAGAGCCCGGGAATATGGCTCCATAATTTCGCGGTGTCGCAGTCTTTGGTAAACGCGAATCAAGTCACAGAGCATCCACATGATCGTATGTGTGGTCTAGTCTCCGTGTCAGTCCCCCTGACGGTCGGAAATACTTGTAGCTCACCATGACCATGCTCATCCGCATTCATGTGGGTGGTAACCCTTGATGGGGCTTCCTGGTGCTGAAAACAACCGCGCACAGGCACGGACGGGTTGTCAACTGGAACGCATGGTGCTCTCCATATCACAAACGTTCTTGCTGCGCTTCACGATTACCTTTGTGACTTGTGCCGCGAAACGAGTTGCATAGAGCGTTGGACAAAATAGAGTGGCGGAGGTTGGCTCAAGCAAAAGTAGTCCCGATAGGGCAGATTACCAGGTCAGATGCATGGGCATCAGGGTGGCCAAACACCCAAGGATGCACATCGCGGGTCTACTTGCAGTCGGAGTACGAGTCTCTTTACCGATGTCGGTCCGTGAACAACGGTGTCTTCAAATAAATGCGATCGGAGAAGTGAAGAGTCGAGCTACACATCGGGTACACGCATCATAACTTACCTCAGAGAATCATCCGTGAAACGCGCTTGGCCGAGATACCTCGCCAGAAACTGGACGTCACGGCGCATGAGATGGGCGGCGCAGATGGATCAAGTGCGATAGCGTGCATCGTACTACCACTTTGGCTTGCGGAGGTTATTCCGTTTATGAAGTGTCTTCTTACCCCGTGCGCCTCTAACGCTTTGTAGCTCATCAAACTTCTTTTGCGCATATCTCCGCGCTTCCGCGTCGTCGACGAGCTCGTCCACCAAATTCCGTTTCCGATGTGCACGTGGAAGATTGTCGGTACTCGCGGCACCGAACGGCGTGGTCGTCGGGAGGATCGTCCCAATCTAACAGGACAGTCAGTCGGGGACGGAGCAGGGATAGCGAGGCGTACTGCAAAGTGTTTTGGTAGGCCTTTTATGCCCTTGCCTTCCCCGTCGTCTTTCCGGTAGAATCGCTTTGGGTCAAGTTGATTACGTAGACGGAGTGCCTCGACTTCGCGATGGAGTCGGGGCAAGTCCGCTTCTGCGGGTGCTGGGAGATCGAACCAGCTCGGCCCGGCCGTCTTGTCCTTGAGCTACATCCAAGATGAGAATGAGCACCGATCAGACAGCAGGGATGTCGTACAGCCTTTCTCTGTTTCTTTGTAAGATGTCTCCAATCCGAATTTGGGTCTTTGGGTGGTGCTGGTACGGACGCTGAAGAAGACGCCGCCTCTGCATGTGCCACATCTGGATCGCGCACCGACGCCGGTGCCTTGTGGCGGGCCTTTTCAAACTCGAGGTACGGCAGAGGGAGAACGCCAGGGTCGAGCGGCGGCAGCGGCCTACAATCCAGTCAACTGCCAACGCCGACGACGAAAACGCAACACGCACTCGTCCTCACCGTCGCTAACTTTGATGACGTCCGTTTCTCCAAATGCGTTTTCTTCGCGCAACATTTTTACCCGCCGAGCCTCTTCGCGAGCGTTCTGTCTCGCTGTGTCGAGTAACGACTGGAGATATCCTGGGGCGATCTCTTCTTCCGAATCAGAATCAGACATACCGCCCGATGTTGACGTCGACGACGCCAAATCCGAGTCTGACAGCGACGACGAACCCGCGTCATCATCTCTGGGCTCCATGCTCGTCCGCGATTGAAAGTGTTTTTACGTAATCACAAACACTCTTGGTTCTAATGGTTCGACGCCGCCCCTCTCAACGAACAAAATCGCATTCCAAGCCACGGCCGGTTAACAGAAGCGACGGAAAGCTTAAACGGTGGAACGACCTCGCCGACATTGAACTCGACGAGGAAGATCAATGTGCGCCGCTTTCTTTTTTTTGACACGCGCTGACAGGGAGGCTAGTTCACGCCGCGAGGGATAGGATTCTGCTGGATGGCGACAACGATGTGGACGAGGGAGAGGACGAGGAGGAAGTGTTTGCCTTGAACGGCGTCTCATCGGATTCCGAGTCGGACGACGACCAACCGGAGAGCGATGGTATGCAAGTCGACTCGGAGCCCGCCACGTCCAAGCGCGGCACCAAAAAATCATCCGCAAAGGAGGCGTCCGATTCTGAGGAGGAGGAAACGTGGGGACGCAGTAAGGGCGCGTACTACGCGTCGAATGCCGCAGAACTCGACCCGGAGGACGAGGAGGCCAATGAGCTCGAGGAGCAGGAGGCGCTCAGACTACAGGCCAAGGCGCGCGAGGGCATGTGTGACCAAGATTTCGGTCTTGGAGACGTCGTAGAGGGCGATATCGAGCCCCCTGAGGCAACGTACACTTCTCATCATGCTACACACACAGTCGCTGAGCATATGCTTCTAGGGAGTCGCCGATCCCTCCCACAAAGCCTCCCCAGGACAAGCAGACTGTCCTGCGCACACTCGAAATAGAGTCCCCCGAGACGCTCGCGCTCGCGAGAGATTGGGATGACACAGCCCAGAACCTTGTCAACGCCAAAGCCAGGATCGAGGCGTAAGTCCCATTCCTCCGTATGCATCACCTTCGTCAGCTTTCATCTAGCCTCGGGACATGCGAATCCGACACCCTTGAACTCGGTCTCCATCATATGTACTATCGTGCGTACCCCATCATTGGCTGACCGATCTTATTCACCTGTTTGAGCAGAAGCCCTGCTCACGTACGCCACGACGCTCGCCTTCTACCTCCACCTACGCGCAACAGACAAATACGCTGCCCGCCCCACTCTCCTCCGTCGCCACCCCATCCTCGGACGTCTCCTCGCACTTAAAGAGGGCATCCACACCCTCGAGAGTCTTGGGATCAGCCAAGACGCGGACGCGGACTCAGACGAAGAAGACGAAGAAGAAGAAGACCTAACAGACCCCGAAGACGGCGACCTCTGGTCCCTTATCAACCAACAAGGCCTCGAATCCGGCGAACTTGCCGAGCTCCTCGAAGACGCCAGCAGCCCACCCCCGCCCCGAGCGAAGCGGGCCAAAGCGAAACCCGCCGCGCGCTTCGACCTCGTCGAACCCGTGTACCGTGCGTCGCGGACACGGCCTGTCGACGTGCGCGGGGACGATCCGTACGGCGAGCTGACGGCGCTCGAGTACCCCGATGTGTCGGATAAGCAGGCGCGCAAGAAATCACTGCGGTTCCATGTATCACGTATCGCGTCGTCGTCGGCGCGCCGAACGAATGCACGTGTGAACGCGATGGGCGGGGATGACGACGTCCCGTATAGAGAGCGGAAAAAGGAACGGAACGCTAGGGCAGACAAGGAGAGGGAGAAAAGGGCCGCAAACGGCCAACTAGGCGCGGGAGGAGACGACCTTGACGATGTCGATCCAGATATGCGCAGAGAGCACAAGCGAAAACGGGAGGACGAGGATGCGATTAGGTACTATGACCTTGTCAAGCAGGTCAGTGCAACGAAAAAGGCACGGAAAAAGGCGGAATATGAAGCTGCCACCGCTCGGTGCGTGCCTGCGCGCTTCATTGTGTTCAGGGACTCATTCCACAGGTTCAGGCCCGAGCTAGAGCCGGAGAGCGTCTCAGGCCCGCGTTCTGTCACACGCGCCATTTTGAAAAACAAGGGTCTTACACCGCGCCGCCCCAAAGTCGTCCGAAACCCTCGCGTCAAGAAGCGGCAAAAGTACGAACAGGCTCAAAAGAAGGTGGCATCGCAGAAAGCTGTATACAAGGGCGGTATCGGGGATGTCTCGAGATACAGCGGTGAACAATCGGGTATATCCAAGGTTGTTAAAAGTGTTCGATTGTAAATAGAGGAACCATTTTTTATAAAAAAAAAAGAGGGTGGGCACAGGAACAAGGTATCCTATGTGATGAAAAAATAGAATGGAAGGGGACTGATCCGTGAGTCTAACATATGTCAGCAATCTGGGGGGACCCAGAAAAAATAGCAATGTGTTAATCTTGACGAAAACAAAAGCAACCGACGAATCGCGGAGAATGTGAGTGGTCAAAATGTTAAGCGAACAACAGCCAGATAATGATATCATACATGTTACACGGGTTCCGATGAACCCTGGATGATCGAAAATATGCTATTGATAACATAGAAACGGTGCAGTTATGTGGACAAATACTGCGTGTAAGATCCGGTCAGAATGGTCTAGACATGTTGACTTGATCATACTGACCACAGGATCTCGGTGTGCATAGACACCGTTACCGCTGTTAATGGAAGATGAGTTGGCACAATGGATATCCGTCGGAGGGGTGCGGCGAGGAATGGTGTTACTCATTTCATGAAAGGTATTCGGGCCTTTGATCAGCGTCTGATCATAATCGCGCCGGATCATCTGGGCGAGTTCTTTGGTCTCCTCGTATGCATAACTGTATTGTTCGAGACCCTCGATACAATTCTGCACCTCGGGGCGACCGAGGCGAGCCAAAAAGAAACCGGCCTGGATGATACCAACGTGCATGACGGCAGGATCTAGTTTCTAGCCAAGAGGTCAACGGAGTAAAAACAAACATGTCGAGATTCATACCAAATATCCATTCGAGGTTAATACTCCTGCAAGTGCAGAAATTCGGAGCGAGCCATTCAGAGCTTCGTCAAACACTTTGCGCTTGACGGTCTCCACTTGGTTCATACCACTGGGAGAAAGGGAGTCATCGCGCACACCATAATCATCCATGGCGTTGAAAAGGGTGATCCACATCACATGATACTGGGCATCGCTTGCGCCTGTCAGAGGTCGTCAGTGAACGCGGCAAAGCGTTTGAAACAGGCACTCGCAAGCGGACACTGCAGAAACGAAATCCCAGTCGGTAGCGAGATTGGATGGGACACCGACTTTGGCCAAGTTGTCTTCTCTCCACTTGCAGAGTTCAGAGGAATAATGAAGGGCAGCATCAAGGGGTATCCCCTCCAGGTCCGTGGTCGGACGCCAAAGGAGACGCGCAATTTGGCGAGATATTCGAGCCAAGGAATGCGCGGCACTATAGTAGCCCTGGCCAATAGTCAGGAAATAATCACGAGTCAACATAAAGAGGATGACCAACCAAGAACTAGGGACCGATGAGTCGAGTTGCGGTGCATGCAAATATGCCTGACTCACCTCGAGTTGTTCGCGAGGGGAAGGTTTCTCAGGTTCCATGTTTTCGGCACCCGGTTCGGCAGTGTAGAAATCAATGTCATAGTCATCATCATCACTGCGCGTCGTAGTCGACGGTAATTAAGACGTCCGCAGACACGTCAATAGGTGCGAAAAAAGAACAAAAGAGGAAATCATCACTTACAGTAATGGTTTGCGGCGGTAATAAAACGCAGAAAATGCGTCAGCGAGACAAGCCATCCACCAAGCAAATATCATGGTACCGCGGGTGTCGGGATCTCTAATATTTACCATGACTGCTTTATGGTTGATCTACAACGAGGTTAGGGGGCTGTGGACGGTAATGTGGCAGATAACCGACCTGAAGGCCAAGGAGATTTCTGATGCTACAGTTGAGCCAAAAGCCATGGAAACCTAGACCATTCAAGGTTAGACACGGATGACATAAAGGGAGAAGCGGTTGCTAACCATTTTCTAGATGTGGGTTTTCTGACAGAAGAAGCACGGTCATGGGATGCAACAAGCGAGGAAGGTTGAGATGCTCACGACACTGCATGGTTTCGATCAAGAGCGCGATGACTACGTGATCCTTGTGTGGGATACGGTGGACCTTTGTTGCCTCAGCGATGTCACGACATCGATCGACAAGGGTTCTGGCAAGCAGGCTTGCGCCGTTTCTCTGACGGTCAGCGACAAGAAGGGGATGTTCGGAGAACTTTGCGCCCCATGCGATGACGGTCGCGATGAGGGCGGGGTGGAGGGCATCTTCGGGCTTTGTGCCCAAAACGGGGCGGCCAGTGGCATGCAAGTTCAAGCGGGCACGAAACTGGATGGGGTTAAGGAGGGGAAGACGGGTATGGACTATCTGAAAGTAGACCTCGACGAGGTCCAGAGCGAATCTGCGGGCCGTTGTCAGACAATGATTGAATTGATTGATAAGGTAAATGAAAAGGGAGGAGAAAAAAAAAAGCCTGAAAAGGAAACTAACGCGCGGGTCAGAAAAGTTCCGAGAAAGGAAGGCTTTAAAGATGACGTACTATGGCGATGACAAGCGCTATTTACGTAATTGTATGAGGGAGGGACGTACTCTATTCTGAATGTTTCCTCTTCGAGTCTGGTAGCCACGTCGCCCCAGGCGGAATAAGCCGATGTGCGCGATTTGAATGGAGCGAACCCGAAGATGGCGTCGCTGCGGGTGGGATGAATAGAGACCGGTGAGGGAGTGATCGATCGTACCTCGATCCAGACTCGGGCGGGGCAAAGAGGTGGAAGAGGAGGTTCGGAGTGCTGGAGTGTATGGTGATGGTGGGATAACCGCCGTACTTTGAGTTCCATGGCGCGACACCGGACTTGTACCAGGGGGGGGTGACATTCTCGCCGACGGGGGAATGGCTGTTGCGGAGCTTTTTTTAGGGGTGGCGCGAGACGGCGTGCATTGAGAAGCCTACCCAGAGGATACAGGAGATGAGTTGCTGAGCAGGGCCACGTCAGCACGGGCACGAAGAGTACGACCGGAGCGAAAGACGAAAGGTGGGGAAGACGCACCTGGAACTTGTGGAGATGCCTCTTGGCCGACGAGCGGCCGCGTTGCGCTTCTTTTCGCTTGTTGCCTGCTGGACATAATGGCTGCGAGGAGGATATGAGCGAGGGAAATCAGAGCGGGGCGCAAACTGGCACCGACGTGCAGGGGTAATTTTTGGACAGGCAATGCTGTGGGGAGATGAGCTGAGGCGATGTGAGAGGTGATTGTACGGACCTGACACTGTGGAAATGAAGGGTGTGAGTGGGGGGACGGCGGGGGAGGCTGGGGCGCACCTTGTCCTGGCCGGGGATGCGATTGCACTTGACCTTGCGGGATCTGTGGGTGGTGAGCGACTGCGCGGGGAGGGACTGGAGTGCGGACCTGCAGGCGTCGCAGGCGGTGTTCTGCTTGCGGGGCGGGGGGAGCGTCTTTGCGAGCTCGTGAATCTGGTTCTGGACGAGCTGTGTGGGGAGGACGAGGCCTGGAGGGGGTCAGCGGGGGACGAGGTGGTGGTCGCGGACAGACCTGGCTGGGAGAACGAGCGTGGACTGTCCATGATAAGACGAGAGTGAAAATATTAAAATCAGCCCGAGTCTCTCTTATAATCCAGGGGGGATTTATCTTGCCGAAATACTCCCATCGGAGTTTAAATATCCTCGGCACCGCTCCGTCACGCAAAAACTTGAACTCAACGATGGTCAAGGTCGAGATCGTCGACGAGCACAACTCCCCCTACGCCTCCGCCGCACCCTCGCGCACGGGCTCATCAGACTCCCTCTCCTCCGTCGCGTCCGACGCATCCATCCCAGACGAGTCCATCTATGACCGTCTCTCCGCCCTCGTCGACATCGTGCCACCCACAACCAGACACTCCATCGCCTCCTCCGTGTCCAAGACGGCCTCCTTTGTCAAGAAAACAGGCAGGGTCGTCGGAAACATCGTCTGGATAGTCACCACATCCGCACTCCTCATCGGTCTCCCCCTCGCCCTCTCCCTCGAGGACGAGGCTAAAATTGTCCAGCAGGAGCAGGAGATGCTCGCACAACAGCAGGGTGCACAGCAGGTCCGTTTTTTTACTCTCCGCGACGTCCGGATCTTTTCAGCCGACTCCCACAGATGCTCTCACCCGCGTCCCCACAAAAGGCCGTCGTGCCCCCAGGCTTTTGATCATTACCTTAGTATAGTCCTTGTCTGATGTTATTATAAACTCTCCTCTCCCTCCCGCCGCTCTTCCAGCGCCATGTGCACCTCCTGGCAACGCCTTTTGTCAAACTCTATTCACAAATCATGTCACTCTACTACTGACATGATCTACACGTTGCCGTCCATCGGAGATGAATCACCTAACCCGTCTTCAGCGGTAAAACCACCGGCCGTTGGAAGTTGTCGCTGCGGCCTGGATTAGCCAACACACACAACTCGCCCACTGTGCACACGTACGCTGATCGATACCTTCGCAGATACGTGATTGCGTGATCTTCGATGGCGCTCGGAACGACCCCAACCGCTTCCCAGTCGCCCTTGATGGCCACGTCATCCAGATACCGCCTCTCCACCTCATCGGGACATATAAGCGGCCACCACACCGACTGCCCCAGCTTGGCGACAGCGAGCGCCACTCGTTTAGGCATAACCGGCGCCCGAGAAGGTGGGTTGTATGTCACCGACGACACCACGTCCAACAAATACTCGAATGTCATCGTCTCCCGCCCAGGAAGGGATACCGTACCCGGCAGTTGCGAGATCCCCATAAGATTAGCCAGCGCCTGCGCCACATCCATCACCTGCAGATAACGTCCCTTGAGACTAGACCGTAATCAACAGACGTGACTTACGTGCACGGGTCTTATTTTAGTCTCTCCAAAATTGAGTTTCCACCACAGCGGCCAGACTGGGAACATGGTCACGTCAAAAGGCACAGCGCACAGAATTTTGTTCCAAAGCTTACTAGCCATATTGTTCAGTAACTTGTCTTCGTAGCCAAACATGGCCGCTGGTCGGATGATAGTAGCGCTAGGAAAGACGCTTTTGACCCGCTCTTCCCCCTCATACTTGGTGCGGTAAAACACAGACTTGGACTCGGGGGACGCATTCAAGTGGGAGACATGCACCAAGCGTTGCACCCCAACATCCGCAGCCACTCTGGCGATGCGCTCCGCGCCAGCGACATGCACGTCCGCATACGAAAAATTTCTGCCAAATCCGTCAATACACGTCGCACGGGCGCAGACACAGCACACTTGGTCTCGTAGTCCCGTCCGACAAGGTTGTACACGATGTCCGAGTGCCGTAGGCACGCCGCGATCTGCTCTTCGTCGCGCATGTCCCATTCCTACAACGCGCATGTGTCAGACGACCGGGTGCCGCGGGACCGGCTTACCATGGGCACGATCTGCCCGAGGTCGCCCATCGGCTTCAGGTGCCTCTTCTCGTCCTCCTCGCGGTACGGCACGACGACCTGGGTGCCCTGCCGGGCTGGCTGGGGGTCAGTCGGCGCGCGCGCGGGGTGCGGGGCACGCACCGAGTTTGGAGACGAGGTAGCGCCCCAGGAAGCCCGTGCAGCCAAAGACGGTGGCGACGTGCCCGCTGACGGCGCTGTACCCCGGCACGCCGGACGAGACAACCGCTTTCCGGCCGGGGAGGGCGACGAGGTCGTGCAGTGCACGCTGGGCGACGCGCGGGGCGCGCAGGACGTGTGCGTTGGAGAACATGGAGGTCGAAGAACAAACTACCGGAAAGTTCCGAAGCCCGCTTCGAGCGACCCATGGCCCAAGGCAGCACCAAGCGCCACGCGACACCGTCGTCCTCCAAGGCGAGACGCGCTGCAAAGGCGGCGGCGGCGACAAAGAAGGGGCGACGACACGAACCACCCAAAAAACCAGCTCTGATCAAGGAAGCCAGCATGCGCAAGGTATGTACAGACAGCCTCCACCATGCCATCTCACACTGCGGTTCAGGCACTCAAAGCCAAGGTCACCCGATCGATGGAACGGCAGATGGTATCTGCGGCGTCTTCTGGAAAGCTGACGATCATGAAAAACGAAGCGTGCGCCGCCCTCTCTAGGATCCCGCTCACACTAACTTATGCGGCAGAGAATCGGACAAGTGACACAGACGGCGTTTTGAATCCCCCCAGCCCTGCATCGCATGGTTCCACGAATAATACTTGCACATGTGGTGCAAGGGCTTTTTAGAATGTGGGGAACATCGAAACATCATAGCATACTTGTGAGAATAGGCAGGGAAAATTAATATGAATGTACCACAGCAACGTGTGCAAAAACGGGTGAGATGATGCGATGTCATGGCAAAGGGTGATGAATGAATTCGATGGCATGCGAAAGGGGAAAAGAAGGAGAACAAAAGTGCCACATATTGTGGCAACAGAACAGGTAGCAATGCAATGCGTTGAATATGCGGGATTGTAGAAGGTATGCGATGCATGTGCATATGACCGGTGAGACGTTACATGTGATGGTGTGCTGATTGCATAGAGTGAGATGCTTTTTGAGAGGAAAAAAAAAAAAAGGTTCGTGATTTTCCGTGCGGGTGCGTGCTTCATCTTCGTTCCCTGACAAAAGGGACCCCGCTCGCGGCTTGAAAGAGTGCATACTTGATTTGTGTCAGCGCCTCCCGCTCGTCGGGGGTCAAAAGGGTAGGTGATTGCGAATCCACAAACATGATTACTTTATTGATAGCATCCTCTGCCTCAGAGATGTCTGGAATAGTACTTCCGCTTGTGATCGGTGGGGCCGGCTGGTATACAACAACGGAATCGGCATATGTCGCGGTGGTATCTGCATGCGCAGTCAAGGGGACCTCCTGCTGCTGTTGGATATGTTGCTGGGCCGAGAGCTGGAGGGAGACATCGGCGACAGGATCGTGGTGGCGGTCTTCTTGGGGTGTGAATGGCAGCACGTTGTGCTGTGAAGGGGGATGAGATGAGATCGGCGTGCCGTTGGTCGACAGGGGCTCTTGCTGCATGGTCCATATAGGTGGAAGCGGATTGTGAGAAGAGGATGGCTCCGGCTGAGATTGGGAGGGGCCTGGCACGGGATGGGGGTCCTGAGCCGGATCGATGTTTTGATCGTCTTCAGATTCCATGTCATCGTCGCCATCCTCTGCGGTGGTCGAGTCGCGTCGGGCGAGTGCTTCTGACCTGGACTCGAAAGCAGGATTGAGAGGGGAGAGGACGCTCTCATTGCTGCCTTTGCGGAGGTGAGTGGCGCCAACGCCGCGGGCAGCACGAAGGGATTTGTGAGCACCGAGCCAAACGCCTTTACGGATGTTGTGGCGATGCTTGAAATTTTCGACCCAACCTGAACTGGCCTTGAATCTCTCGTCGGGAATTTGGAGGTTCCGAGCGGTTTCTTTTGCTTTATTGCGTATGAGGGCGTCGGTGAGGAGGGTATTCTGCTGCTTCATTTGGACGAGCCAGGTGACGAGCTCTTCTTCGACCTCGGGGAATTTGGAGGGCCTTGTGCAAGCTTTAACGGGGAGTGGGGTTGAAGGGGATGGCTCACCGATGCTTGGCGACGCGCATGTCATCGTCTTCGGGGACGTTCATCCATTTCGTTTTGTGTTTAAGGATTTTGCTGATAGTACTTCGTTCCACGCCATAACGGGCAGCGATGTCTTCCTGGCGGGCGTTGGGATTCTCCTGGTGGTATACGCAGATGGCCTTGCGGTCTACGTTGAAGAGACGCTGTTTGCGCTGCTTTGCGCGCGGGACGACCGGACCGACTGGAGGGGACGGGAGGGGAAATGCTGCAAAGGTCTGGGAACTGGGGGTAGCGGATGTGGCGGAGATGGAGGTGAGGGCAGAGGCGACGCTGAGAGCAGGGGAGGCGGAGCGGGGATTGGAGGTGGAGTAGGAGGAGGCGGATCTGGAGTGAGTGGGATAGAGGGAAAAGGGGGAGCCAGAGACGGGCGTCGGGAGATAGCGGGGGGATGGGAGGGGCAAGGGGTAGGCAGGTGTGCGTTCCTGGGACTGCTGGTAGCGCGCAGTGTCGGTGGCGCTGACTGGGGTCTGGGGACGCGACAGGGCGCTGGCGGGGGACATGAAGTACTGGGAGGGGGTCAAGAAGAAAGAGAGAGAGAGGAGACAACAGACGGACCTCGTCAGAGTCATGTGTGGCCGATGGTGGGTTGTCTCTCCGTATGCCGAGGTGGAGGGTGGACTGGGCACGTGCCTGTCTACTACGCGTGATGCGTGCAGGACCGACGCTGGGCTGTACCTGGGTCGGGATGGCGATGGCGGTCATGTTGTTCTGGTCGCTGCGGAGGGAGGGCGAGTGGGGGTAGGGGTAGGCATGGTCTGGCGTGTACGGGGTCGGGTACGGGTCGTTGGTGGTGCTCGCAAAGACCTGGTCGGTCGGGGAGTGCTGCTTGAGCCAGGCGGGGTTCGAGTGGTTATCTGGGGACGAGGGGGAATAGACGGTGTACTGTTCCATCGGACCCGATGTGACGCATCTGGTCGTGGTCGAAAAAGACGTGCCAGGGCCGTGTCCGTTCTACGTTTTATATTCATCAGATGAGATCGCTCGACTCGTTGCCAACAGTCCCCTCGACCTCGGAGATGAACATACTCCACTGGGTCATGTGCTGCCCCCCGCCCGCAATGAACCCCACCACCGCGCAGTATTCCAGGCCTCGCCTCATGCATCATGGCCACTCTTCATATCATGCCTCACCTCCTTCATGATCCGAGCCAACCAAACCAGAATGACTGTGTGAGCTCGCCATCTAGATCGCCGCCGTGCTCGTACAGCCCTAGTGTTCTCTGACACCCCTGGATAGGCCTTCCATTTTGATGCGCGTGTTTCCTCGTCAAATACACTGCGCCCGAACGTATTGACCCCTTCGGCCGCCTCTGCTGTCGATGATAAGCTAACAATTCGCTTCCGAATCACGACGCCCCCACACTGGAGATCTGCGCCTTCAAGGTGGATACCTGCCCAGGCGGTCCCAGGGTGTCGTTGGTCTGCCACGAGATTACCCAAGCCAGCGAAGAACAGCTCAGTGCACAGCGGCACTTTTCGGAAGTTGTCGGAATCATCCGGGCTGTCCAAAGGCTTAAAGCGGCGCCAACGCTGCGCTGAGGCCATCGAACAACCCGCTCATGTCGACTTTGATCAAGATTGCTGTTCGCCAGCATCCATTGGCCTTTCGCTTTCCTCTCCGCCGAACCACCTTTCGCTTGCTTGGCCCGCGATCCGATGTGTATTTCCATTCCGGGACAACCGATCAAAACTCTCTTGTCAAAAAGCGTCCAGATGAACATGCTGACGCAGGTACAGAGGGATTCCACACAAGTACTACATCATTTTTCATATCACATTCCCCTTCTCATCAGCTCTCACACAGAGGATAAACACTCCGTCCTCACCCAGCTCGATGCTGTCAGCACCGTCCCACAGGAAATACGTGGCGACTGGGTTCTCTTCCATCCAGTCTACTCCGAGCAGGAGATGAAATCAGTCCAAGTATGCTTTGGCTCCGTCTTCCATCCTCCGTCATCACCCGCCTACCGTAGATTCTCCATAGAGAAGCAAAGACGCTCTCCGATAAGATTGCTTACAATCTTGTCAGGCTGACAAGGTTGAGTTTCCCCCTGGCTCCAAAACCTTGTCCTAAGCACCGCACATTAGATGGGGCTTCGATTTTGTTTCGGGGTACAAACACAAACCACTTCCTCCCGATCATAATATGTCCACACAAGAGCTAAAGGAAAAGGGCTACATACTCGGCGAAGAAGCATGGCTGTCACGCATCTTATTCCTTGAAACAGTTGCCGGCGTACCCGGCATGGTCGCCGCGATGCTCAGACATCTCGGCAGCCTCAGGCTCATGGTAGGTGGCAATTTCCTGTCGCTCGCCTCAGAAAGTAACTATCCTGCATTTAGCGTCGTGATTCGGGGTGGATCCACACGTTACTCGAAGAAGCTGAGAACGAGCGGATGCACCTGATGTATGTAGTCATCTTCCTTTCCTTCCTACTTCAGCAATCCATCCTTACCGCCTAGGACTTTCATGACGCTCAAACAACCCACCCTCTTTTTCCGTGCCCTCGTACTTGGCGCACAAGGCGTTTTTTTCAATATATTCTGTACGTACGCCTCGTGTTCTCCGAATGGCTTCCTCTCATGCACTGCCCAAGTCCTCGCCTATATGATCTCCCCCAGATCCTGTCACAGATTCGTGGGACACCTTGAAGAAGAGGCCGTGATGACATAGTGGGTGCCGTTTTCACGAGGCGATTCTCAACTGGTCTGATCGGGTTGCGCAAGTACGCGATGTATACAGGAGATCGAAGCTGGCCACCTCCAAAAATGGGCCGACATGCCGGCACCTGCGATTGCCATCGACTATTGGCGACTTGCTCCAGATGCTAAGCTTCTTGATGTTATATACGCCGTCCGCAGCGACGAATCCACGCACAGGTTTGTCAATCATAGTTTGGCTAACCTGAACCCTTCCAAAGACGTGAACCCATTTGCGTTCCGTGAACCCGATATGTTTCTCAAGGGCAACAAGCTGGGGTCTGTATTTCCGCCGAGCGCGGTGATTTACGGATATTGATGTTGATGTTTGTTGCAGGTTCGAGAGATCTGAAGCGGAGCGGTTTGTTCAAGAGTCGCATGTCATCCTATTCCGGAGTACCAAGGAGTCGGAAATAAAGCCTTGATTTATTGCAAGAAATACATCCATCGTCTTAGTCTATCATCTTATTTAATTGCCCAGACTAGATCACCGCTCAGTAGAAGTAGTAGGAAATATCATGTCTTGTGACGTCACAGCCATGTTTGCCTCCTAGCAGGAAGCGAACAGGCTACGAGTCCGCCTTGAACGACCTCCAGATGTCTGTCCCCGAATCTTCCTCGTCTGACCCACCGCGCACCTCATGCGCGCCCTCGTCGCCCCGCTTCTTCATCGGACCCTTGCCGGACAAACTCTTGGTTGCCATGCACGAAATAGTGATCCCGCTCCCAGAGACCGCTGATGATCCTATTGATCCTTCCTACGTTTCTGCCGTGCGCGACATCCTGGACCGCAACGCACACGCCTTCTTCCTCCGCCAGGGTGGCCATCCAGAGGACTGGGGCGAGACCGCCCACGACGACACGCGTGACGAGCTCATGAAGCGGTGGCAAGACTGTCCGTGGACGCGCGCTCTGCGCCAGTCCCACCGTGCGCCTAGCGCCATGCACTGGGTCGGCACGTCTTTCGAAGTCGGGAGCATCCTCGGTGTGAACGTGCTCGACTGCCACGCACCGACGCCTGTGCCCTCGGTCGTCCCCGAGCCCCAGCGCGAATCGCACGCGCCGTATGCGTCGACGACGGCCCTATCGTCTATCGGCCCACGGTCGTACTGGACCGCGCGAACACATCTCCCTCCGTCGTCGCCCCAGACGCCGCAAGGCTCATCCTCTACCGCTAGCCTTCCCGGCCTCGGCGACTTGTCTGCGTTCTCTTCTGGCTCCCCGCTCATTGCCACGGCTTCCGTACCCGCCATCTCATCTCAACAGTTACAGCAACAGGGGAGTGATGCTCCTAGGTCTATTTTGAAGCACCCCGGGACCTCGCCCAGTAAACCCAAAACAAAGCGTCGCGGCGTTTCCCTCCTAGACAGGGATGCCAAGCGCAAGGTGCAGCTCCGGCCAAAGAACAGTGGTCCATCCACCGACCACACCGACCCGGGCAGACTGCCCTCGGATAACGAACCGGCCGATGAAACCCCTGTCTCTCCGGATCTTGTTCTTGCAAGGACAGGAAATCAGGTCGCCGAGTCTAGCGCGGGGGCAACTCCAGACGCACTCCCTTTACATGTGGCTCCTGATGAAGTTTCGCTCCGAGGTTTGTGGGGCGCTTTTCCCATCGTGTTGCACACTTGACAGCATTCAAGACAGAATGTTAGTCAGGGTGTGTTACACCAAGTCCAACTCTCTGACCTCTCATTTCGATGAGGCTCAGAATCGCCGAACAACGCATCTGCTTCATGAAGATTGCATGGAGTTTTTAGTTGTGTGGAGAAAAGACATGCTAGAGTTGTATGATGATTATGTGCGTCTCCAGATGCTACCCTAGTTCGACTCTCGTGTTGAGCATCCTGAGCAGACCCTTCCTGGAAAAGAGTACATCAAGGGGCATAAACACCTCGCATTTTTGATCCCGCTGGCTTCAGAGCGAACCTCGGTTTCCTTGTACTCTTTTGTCGACCTTACCTTTTGCATTTTGTGCCCCCCAACGCCTGTGCGGGAACGGTGTTCGAGTTCACGCGGATTTTTCCATTTTTCAAAGGAAGGTACGAACGTCTTTGTCTTCAAAGCAAAGAGCCGAAGTAGAGCGCGAGATTGGTTGTGGCATCTCTGGTGGGTACTGTCAGATCAATATACTGCGTCTTATTCTGACGATGCTCCCACAGGCGTCGTCTTGGGGGCGAGATACCCCCTTCTATCGACATTCGTTGCCCCGACGTTGATATGCGGATTTCAATCGACATTCCAGAGCCCGAGGTCTTCGACTTTTACAGAGTATACGATGCCCTCAGTTATAGAAATATTATTGATTTGGTGCGACGCTCGCTTTCTTCTGATCATGGATCGTCTGGCCCTGTGTCGAGGAGCTGGAAGACCATTATAGAGCCCGAGCTGCAGGCTGGAAAGAAGCTGCAGCTTGCATGGAGATTTGGCGGGCAACTTGATTGGGAATGGCAGGAACGAGACGTAGAGCAAAATTCACGGCCATGGGCCGTTCTTTCTGGATTGTCTCTTCGTCAGGTTCAGTTTACTCGTTCTGCTTGCTTTGCGTGCGTCCTGATGAGTGCTTCAGGGTTTGAGGCCAGCTCACCTCGAGTTGCGCATAGCGGAACACCTTCCAGGTTATGTTCACGGTCAGAATGGCCAGAAAATGTACGAACCTCCCGCCATTGAAGGCTACCTTGATCGTCATAAGCAACAAGGTCGTCATCGGGTGTATCTTGTGACGCATGATGGCAGCCTGTTTTCTTTGTCATCGGCAGACGCAAACCCCCCGCTTGCACCGAGCGCACACCTCTCGCGTTTGATGTCCGGAATGAAACCGGGTGTAGAAGAATATAGCCAAGTGCTTTTGGAACACGAAGTTTGGAGAGGCTCTGAGCAAATTCGCGCTGCGCAGGGGACTTTGGACCTTAGAAACATTCGCGCCGTACGCAGAGCATATGGGCCACTGTCTGAGGATGATGGCGAGCATGTCCTACATGATGCCGTGGATGCACGCGATGAGGGTGGACATCACAGGCACGTTCAGGCACATGATAGAGCGCAACTGCACCTCAGGCGGGCATTCGATGTTGTGCTTACTTCCGGTCCGGTCATACGGTACGAGGTGCGTTGGTGCATGTCAAGGGTGTAATTTCCATTGACGTCTAACTGATGTGTGTAGGCACATTCAGCACAACACTGCATCGAATGGGTAACGAGGCTCCGTGCCCTCGTTGCATACTGGTCTCAGCGCCACCATATAGACGTCATGAATGAGATGGACGCCGCGTTTGGGGCGAGTGCGCGTGCACGGGTGACGCCACGAACGGCGAAATGCCTCAATGGCACTGGACACCCGCCGGAACCACCAGTCACTTCCGAGTTACCCGTACTGATGTCACTGTACAACTGGTGTACGCTGAGTGCCTGTAGGAGTATCGTGAAAGCGAGCAGAGTGTTCACCCGAGAGGGGCTGAGGGGTCAATACAAGTCAGTGCTCCGTGTCCTCGCCGCTGCGTCGTTGACTTCATTTTTGATAAGGCTCGTGCAACTCTTTCTCATACCCGGTCGCTTAATCAGGTACAACGTGTCCCCGACCTCGGCGCTCCACCACCGCAACATGAAAGAGATTGGGCTGCTCGACGCATATGTCTGTTCGGGGTACTTTGCCGCGCTCGCGCTGCGGCCGAGCGAGTATAGTCCCGAGTCGCCGAACGTGCCACGGCGGTATCTTGATGGGTTGGAGACGAACGAGCGGGAGGAGGACGAGCTGTTTGTGATTTGGTATCGCAAGTCGACAGTGACGCCGGCGGCGCCCCTGGGGGAACGGCCGAATGCACCTGCGGGTGGTTTCCAGGCTGCGCCGCCTATACCTCGTCTGTCAAAGAGGGGTCACAAGATGATCATATTTAGGACGAGGAACAAGGTGGAGCGAGATGCGTGGTGTTGGGCATTGGGGTGTGAAATCGAGAGGGTTCTGCGGAATAATGGGGATAGGGAACGGAGAGTGAGGGAGGCGGGAAAACTGGTAGAATTGTCGGATTGAAAGGCTCGGCGTATCTCTTTCTCAGAGCAGTGGAGGCCAAATTTGCTCACATTATGCGTGGTATATACTAGCATTAACGACAATGAATTATTCTATCACCTCACCGTCGTCTTCCTCGTCTTCCTCTTGTTGTCTCTGTTGCTTCCTCACTGCGATCTTTATCCTCTTTTCTAACTCCTTGTCAGCTCTGAGACTGTTCATCGTGATCCGTTTATTGCAACCAGACGCAGGACACTTTGCATCCCTTCCTGCCTTCCTGAGGTAGTCTTGGATGGACAAGCGAGAATAAGAATGACCGCACACTTCACTATTTGCAAAAAGACACTCAGACGATCTGACAGTGAAGGACATATATCACATACGAAGTCATCGGATCCTTCAAAACCGTGAGTGAAATGGGACATTTAAAGTCTTGTGTAACACCGCCAACTTCAAGCTCTTCTTCATCGTCAGTGAGGTCACCTTCCTCTGCAGAAGAATATTGTCAATTGTGTGGTGTTGTGTGTTTTCAAGACGAACCCCTCGGAACAAGCTCGTTGATGGGAGGGATCGCTTGTCCAGGATTTTGCACCTCCTGAGCGCTTGATGTCAACAGAGGTCATGAGTTTCATACAATCGACATACATATATACCCTGTTTAAATTTCACGTATTCCTCGGCGGCAGCATACTTTTGGCGTGTAGTCCCCTTGTTGTATTGATCCATCCGCTGTCTGACTTCGTCTTCGTACTTGTCAAGTACATTTTCCTGTCAAATGAGCTATGGAACGATTGAACATTCATACGAGCATGATAACGTACCACGACTTCTCCGCGCATGACAGCCTGATGGATGTCGTTCAGTGTTGCTTCATGCGAACGCATTTCTTGCTCAATGTCAAGAAGCTTTCTCATGATGCCATCAACTTCATCCAGCGCCTTTAGTGCCGCTGTGTCAGCACCGAGCACAGTAGGGGGACGACAACGCTCACCTCACCAGTGTCGCCGACCTCCATCACGTCTGCAAGTGAGATTGCGACGTCCCTGACAAGCCGGAAGGAACTTTGGTGTATTTGTTTTCGGATCATCTCCCAGTCTTGAGCTATCCCGTGCAACTTGGCACCCTCTTTCCTATCCAAAGGCTGGTCATGGAAGTTTTCAATGTCAATTCTGCCCTCGCCGTCGTCGTTGTACCTTGACTTTGACGGACCGGCGACGGAAGCTGCGGCTTCACCGCGTTCAATCTTTGGTTTCTTTTCCTTTTTGACGGTCACTTTCTTGCGGACAGGCTGTGCGTCTTCCTCAGAGTCCTCATCATTGTTGACCTCGTCGGCACGTCGCTGAGAGGGGGCGTCCTCCTCTTCGATGTCGGACGACGGTGCTCTCCGAGGGCGTTGACGACGAGACTTGGTAGTGGCAGGCATCGGTCGGTGGAAAAGCAACGCGCACGACGCGCCTATAGGGGACTCTAGGGCCGGCATCTACGCGCTAAAATCGTTTACATAATCCTTCATAGTAGTAAGTAGCAAGGTACTAGTAAGTTATACCGGGAGAGGTACCATGCTTTCACTCCTTCGTGGTCTGTCTACATGGTCTCCTGTTCTCTCCCCATCGCGGGCTTTCAGTGCCTCTCCATTTCTCTCCGTTACCCTCAATCAGGCCATGCGCCGAAAGAAACCCCAGAAAATCAACCCCCCCAAGTCACCACTCCTTGACAGCTGTCCTCAGAAAAAGGGCGTTTGTACCCAAATCTTTATCATGAAACCAAAGAAACCAAACTCTGCCAAGCGAAAAGTCGCCCGTGTCAAGCTGTCCAATGGGAACTCGCTCATGGCCTACATTCCTGGAGAAGGTCATAATTTACAGGAGCACAGCGTGGTCATGATCCGCGGTGGGCGCACACAGGATTTGCCTGGTGTCAGGTAGGGTCCCAATTACTGTGCGCACGAGAGGATAATGAGGCATGCACCCACAGATACAAAGTTGTTCGCGGTGCATTAGACTTTGGTGGCGTCGTCGGTCGTACACAATCTAGGAGTAAATATGGAGGTATTCGCAACAATATCTCTGTCGATCTTGAAACTCACACTTGCCTCAGTCAAGAAACCAAGGAAATAGATTGTATATCCTGTCATGCTTCTGGTCTCGTGCATTCTATCATAATTCGTGCTCTGAATGACTGAACCACTGGCCTGAGACATAGAACTCAGCAACATACAAAGTAAAAGTGTTCTCTCAGGCGCTGTCTTGTGTACAGTAGTGCCTTGTCAGGCCCAGGGGTTGCGCCAATGGACCACGAACTCCTGTAAAAGAGCCCGAGATAGGGCCTCCGACATTGGGCTATGCTAGACATCGCCTCTGTACTCTATGTAAACCATGGCCATCTTGGCTGCCTAGCTAGCTGCGTCTCACTCCCTCAAGCCTCAACGCAACCCGGACACGTGTCCACTCTGACGGGTACGTAGTTCTTAAAGAGTCCAACGTTACCCTCAATGTCGACTCCTTGACTGGCTCAGAATGAATAGTCAGTTCTATACGGGCGAAAAAGTTCATCGCGGCCAAGTCGCTCTGGTTTGCCGATGTCGCGGACAAATTTGTCCTCTTCTGTTCCTCCCTCCTCACCACGGCGTCCATCCTCCTCGTCGTTCTCACATTTAATACCCAAGCGACTTTTGTGCCATCGGGATTCGTTCCCACTACCACTCTATCGATCCTCCAACGAACGATATCTGCCCTTTCTGTTACCATCGTATCTGCTGTGATAATGGTGGCTGGAAAGCGGTATGTGTTCTTCAAACTCACAAGGGGAGGCATCCGGAGTCGAAGAGTCGCTGTTTACGCTAGTCCATCCATCGGTAACATTGCCCATTACTTGGTGCGCCATGACTTCGAACTACCTGTCCTCGGTTTGCTGGCTGTCTGGGCACTGGGATTGGCGACCGGGTTGACTGTAGGCGACCTGTGGACAATGCAGCCCAATGAGTTCGCGACCGAACTCCAAATTCCTATTGGTTTGCTCGGTGGCCCAGTATCTCCAGATTCGCTTCTCCTCTCAGCATTTGCGCAATTGAGCTACGTCATGGGATCGGTGTGTACGGGGGCGGCAGATAGCGTTGGGCTCATCAAGATCGGGGGTAACTTGCAACTCACTTCAGGGGGTCCAATGGGGATCATATATTACCCTCCACTCCCGAATTTCATCCCCAACAGCAGGTATTCCCTTCCCATGGAACCGCTTTCTTCTATTCCCCCCACCGCCCAAAGTCTAACTTGCATTAGCGCTGGGCTCGGTTTTGAAACTGGTCAACTGTGGTATGAAGGGGGCGACACTCAGACGCTATCCATAATAGCTAATGCTGCGTGGCAATCACAACCATATCGCTTGAACGCCTCCGCGATCATCCTTGACGGAACATTGCAGTCCGCGGGGAATGCCACTGAATTTGTGCCGGATGGGACAACAAGGCCGACTGTGATGCCAGACGACCAATGGGCGCTGGATACCGCCGCCTTGGTCTGCAATGCTACGCAACCCATTGCTGGCAACTGCTTCCTCACCGGACCCTCTCTCGTTGATTTCTCCTCTCAGCTCAACGCTGCGTCCTATTCATTTATATCTGATACACCAGCAGCAACGGGGAGCTACTGGAGCACCGCATTAGGTATGGCAATGGGTGCCTACAGTTCCACACAGTGGTCCCCGCTGATGACCAACGTGCAAACTGCAACCGTCACATCCTACGGCGACCTCTTGTTCACCGTGAAGTATGGCGTCTACATCCTCATCGCCAACATCCTCGTGTCGGTGATCATGCTCGTCGTGGTGGTGAAGTTGCGTATGGCGAGTCGTCTCGGTGCGGACTTTATCAACCCCACTCGTCTGTTGTTGGACCCGTTGAAGAACCGCGAGTTGTTCAGCATGTCTCTGGACGATACCATTGACGTGCTCGGGAACCCATACATGTCGGTGAGCGAGAACGAGTTCTTGCTTACGGGGAAGCCCTGGAGCGAGGTAACACTAGATAGCTTGTGATTGAATGGGTGACTGCGCAAATCACCCTCATGTATTCCTGGATGCAAGCGAGTTGATGTTGTGGCTGTAATTCATGATTCCTGATGTTTACTTGCCAAAAGGCAGGGTGTACTACTTATGCAACATTGAATAGATAGTTCAGTATTTTTACTAGCATAAACACCTTGCATACCAAATGAGAAACCAGTGCTTTATTTCAGGTGTAGTTTATGTACCAATATCTACTCGATTCTATAGTTGGCATTGTGGCTGTGCTGATCAGTGGAAGAAACTGTAGATTTACAAAAAGATCGGCAACATTAAAATCGGCTGTGGACTTGACTCAGAACAGCATTAGGATGCCAGAGTAAATGGTAGAAGGTCAAAGGATCAGCGAAAAAACTTATTTTATGTTTCCAGCTACAGCATGGGGGAGCAGTCATCATTATTTTTGTCACCATCAGATTCAAGAGAGGCGCACCTTCGTGGTGGTGGAAGAATTCTGGGGAGCGCGAGCTGCAGATATGTGGGAGGCAATGGGAATGGATTGCGCTCGATGTCATTGTGGTCCCCTCAGTACCAATATCATGAGGGAAGGCCGTGGAGCCTGGCTGCTTCAACTCATCGCAGGTGATCTTGCTATCGTCACCCTTGTCCAGCGCCTTGAAGACAGTGTCAATGACGTGGTCTGCCTTCTCTTGGTGTTCAACTTCGGCCTGTGAGAGGTAGACGGAGTGGTCGGCGCGAACGAGGCGATTTCTCTTGGGAATAGAATAGACATGATGGACGCCGTAAACGGCCTCTATTTCCTCGCGGTCTGATACGCCATCGCTGCCTGCCAGAGCTCAGCGCACACACACCAAAGCTACGGGACTCACCGATCGAGGTCGTGCAACTAGAAGAAGGTATCGAATCACTGAAAGTAGGATGCTCAGCGGCGGTCGCAGCAACGGAGATTTGGTACAGGAATGTGTTCCGAAGCCATCTGTAATGGAAAAAGGGTTAACAACCCGGAATCGGAACATGACGGACAATATAGTCAGACACTGGTGACGCGTCCGCCTCTCCCCTTGGGCTCGAGCTCTATGGGATGTTCCATTGATTGCGGCATCGTCGGGCGGTTTGGGAGGTGTCAGGGGGTTCCCTAGGTACGTCGTTATCGACGCATGAGGCGTGCTGACTGTCTTCACCGAGTGCCATTGCCAGTCACCTGCGTTGCGCTCCCCTCTACTGCGTCGAGCGGGTTGTTTCAATCCTTCTGCACACTCTCCCCCTTTGTTTCAACTTCTTCCTATTCTCCTGACCCCTCCAATGACCTCCGCGTCTGGGCTTTGACGCACAGCGTCAGAGGCGCCATTTGAGCTGGGTACGCATCCCGATGGGGTCAAAATCGTTGTTGCAAGAGATTCGCGTGTGTTAAGCGCTTTGTCCGAATGTGCATTTCATCATTGACTCTCACCCACCACTTCTCTCTGTGGATTTCTCTGTCACCTCGCCACCCTCGCTTGCCCCATCCAATAGGACCTAATTGTTCGCATCTGCGCAATCCACTGCGTCGGGGGCTCTACGGACGCACACGACAGGTGATATCCGCTTCAACTGCTTGTCTGTAGGGTTTATCTGAGGTGAATCTTGAGATGCTCTCTACGTCTGCCGGCCACAGGTATCATCGTCAGCAACACCTCCTATTAGCTCCTCTGTCAACTGCGGGTCACAGCTGAGGGGGGTAAACGAGGGAGGATGTGACCGAGCGTGTACGCGCATGAGCAGACATGCAGGGCAAATGAGGAGACTGATACACAAAATTATACATAGGCAGTTGGTGGATGCGAACACATGATCTCGTTTGCAGCATGAGCCTAGTGGTGGGTGCGACGTGTGGTGTACGGCCTCCAGCTCTTGGGCAAATGGGTAGGGCATCACATCAACTAAAAACTTTCATTGGCATACACGGATCAGTAGAAAACAGTAGACATACTGGTCAACTGAGGAAGTGCAAGACAATTCGCACCAAGAACGGTGAGTGCGAGTGGAAGGGTGTCTGCATGCTGCCCACTGCAGACTCGGAGTAATTACCGCGGCGCTCAGATAGAAATCAGTGCTGTGGAGGGTGACAGAACATATCTAAATACTGTGAACTGGGATGATTGACGTCAAAACGACCCCTAGATTAGGGAGGCTGTCAAGGTAATATTTATGGCATCGAAAGCAATGAGATCTAATGAGAGATGGATAGCGCAGCGAGTGAGTAGCGGGTGTGACTCAGTCACACAGTTAGCCACATCACGCGTCACAGGGCTCGCCGAACCAATTGAGAGGGTAGAGTACTCGACCATGTCCATTCTTCAAGCGGCGCGTCCTTTGCGCATGCTACGCGTTCTTCCTGGGGCACGATGGTATTCCTCGCAGGTCACTCCGCAATCGAGTCCCGTTCCTGCGTCGCGCTCAGCCGCAAAACCTCAAAAGCGACCCCACCTAGGTATCGCTGTTGATCCAAACCATGGTCTCTGGGCTTTCTTCCGGAAAAAAGAAGTGGACGGTGCAGTCAAATACGAGACGCTAGAGGCAAGAGAGTCGCTCACGGAATCCGGTGCGCGTTGTGTCGAGTGAATGTCCCTCATTCCTAATACCGTCTTGTCGGGTAGGACGACCATGGCATGCTGCCGAACTCAGGCGGAAGAGCTTCAGGGACTTGCATATTCTGTGGTATGTTTTGTTGCGCGAACGTAACTTGCTCGCGACGCAGCGGGAGGAGGCACGGAGGATAGGTATCCAAAATTCAGAGGCCCTCGCTGCACCGATCATGGAACGAATGGTGGGACCCTCGCTTGTTTGGATTCATATGTTTACTGCTTGACTAACACGCCGATCATGTCCAGTGTCGCAAGTCGATGGCACGCCTAAAGTTTGTCCTCAACGAGCGAAGGTTGCACTACGATAAATTGTCACGAGACGGCGTTATGCCGCAAGAGGAGCTATTGAAAGCCCCAGAACTTCCGAAACCACCTCGTCGTATGACGCGGAGGGAGATAACGGCGCGGCGCAGGGCACTGTCATCGCCAATCCCTGCATGACATTGGCCGTTCGTGGACGATCGTGCTAATTAGATGTGTTTATACGAATACATGCTAGCTCGCTTCCAATCCAGCATGTCCCGCGAGATCTGACAATCTTTGATAGAGGGGTTTTCGTACAGTTCTATTTGTCGTTTACCGCGCCTGAGGAGGTGTTCGATGGCGGTAACGTTGCGAACAGACACAGCGGATGCTTGGGTGCGAAATGTGTAGCGAACAAAGAGGGAAAAGTTGGGTTGGGTTTGGGGTGGTTTTGTTCGTACCATCCGAAGTGCTCTGGGCAAAGTTATGAGCTGCAGAAATGTAAGATAAGATTGTACTCGCCGTCTGTACAGGGCGAGGACTTCTTTCTGCAACCCCGATTTACCAGAAGACATGGTTAGCGTGGGACCCCGGGATCCGGGAAATTCGGTGAAGGGCCCCCGGCACCACCGGCTAAAGGGCCGAACTGCGTGGCAAATGCGGTCTACCGATGATCACGTTTAGAAAATGTCGTGGACCTTTGCGATTTCAAGCAAAAACGGTTCGCGTCTTTTCTGCGACCGCCGTAGCTTGTTCACAGGCTGGGACGTCCAATCCAACCCAGTACTGCAAGGAGCTCGTCCGAAAACACGACTATGAGGGATACCTCACCTCCCAGTTCTACCCGAGGCAACACCAGAACGCATATTATGCTCTGAGGGCCTTTTACGTGCGTACACACGCATCAAG
>JBBPMS010000003.1:212901-227425 GCA_038090435.1 Phylloporus scabripes | reverse complement strand
ACCTTGCACGAGAGGGACACGCACGAGCTTCTTGAGCGCTGCCATCCCCTCGGTATCTTCGATACTATGCCAGCTTTATGTGTCGCCACCAATGTCGAGGAACTTTACCAAAGTGTCCTTGTGGAGACCCCCCTAGGTGAGAGCAGAATCATGAATCATGGCATGTATTTATCTGTAATGCAATACAGCTCCTTACTTCCGTGACTGTCTTTCCGCTACCGACCTCGACGACCTTCACATCGAAATCATCCGTAACACCGTTTATAAAGCATATCTCGAAGATTTCTACGCCTTTGTCGCCACTCTAGGTTCGCCAACATCGGATGTCATGCAGACCATTCTTGCCTTCGAGGCAGACCGCAGAACAATCAACATCACTATCAACTCGTTTGATACTGAGCTGACAAAAGAACAACGTGCCAGGCTCTTCCCTGCTATCGGTAGATTGTTCCCAGAAGGCAACAATGCTCTCGCAAAAGCGGACGATATCGAACAAGTTCGATTAGTCTGTGACAATATCTCCGAGTACCGCTCTTTCTTTGACAACTCTGCATCGATGCAAAGCAACATTGACATCGGGGATCTGGGCGTCGCGACGCAATTAGAAGACCGGTTCTTCCGGATGGAGGTACATCTGAACAAACAGTCATTCATGCAGCAGTTCCAGTATGGCGTGTTTTATAGCTATTTCAAGCTAAAGGAACAGGAGATCCGGAATGTCACGTGGATAGCAGAATGTATCGCTCAGGATGCGAGGGACAGGATACAGGACTTTATACCAATCTTCTGATCGTGCCTATTGTAACTCGTGTCTCTTCCTTGCATAATGCACAAACTCCGTCGGGGCGCTTGATCAGATGATTTCAACTAAAATCCACCTTGGTTAGCATACATACGAGATGCG
The DNA here is from genome assembly GCA_038090435.1 of Phylloporus scabripes. Classification (NCBI taxonomy): domain Eukaryota; kingdom Fungi; phylum Basidiomycota; class Agaricomycetes; order Boletales; family Boletaceae; genus Phylloporus; species Phylloporus scabripes. Next base: position 226,521 of record JBBPMS010000003.1, on the reverse strand, counting down.
GTGAGAAGCGAACCTTGATCTCAGGAGACCTCTGGGTGATTCATAGGCACAGTGACATCATCATATGCAACCTTCTCAAGAAACGCATTCGCTGAGTCTCCGTTGCCTTCAATATGGATGCTGCTGCCTATAGGTGTTAGCGTACTGCATGCGCTGGATGTAGCGGAAAGGGCTCCGACGTCCTCCGCCATGGCTGCCTGTCTCGCAAGCCTCTCTTCCATCCAAGGGCCGGGGCTGCTCATCATGCATCCACCAGTTCCCGAGCACGTACAACTCCCGCCAAGAACAGCGGGAAGATTGTCACCGTCCACAATTTGCAAGAGAACGTCCTTGTAATTCTTTCCAAGAATATCAACTTTCTCTACAGTTTCTTTGGAGAGCCATGGCTTGACCATGGACCAAATAAATGTGAAGGATGACGGGGCATTTATGATGGCAAGTTGGCCCATTCTATGCAAGGATGCAATGAAAATTAGAAGGAAAGGTACGAGGAAAAGACTGTACGTCTCTGGGTAATAGTCTTGCGATATCTGGAACGACATCTGAACAAGGGATTTCACCTGCCAGAATTGCGAGAGGCTGTTCGCAGATCGTATCATGAGTAAAGCCCGCTGTGACGGCACATAACTTACCCAAAGCCCTTGAGATCAACGATCACGAAAGACTGGTCGATAGGACTGCCTGCGGCCCGGGAAGCTGCAGGGAGGACTTCGCGTGTGAGAGCATCAGCGTTCACTAACAGAAATTCTACAAGTCTTTGCTGTGAAACGCGCTTGTAAAGCTCTGCAAGGTTTAAGCCATCGAACGACTGAATGTTCACAGGCCGCCCTTTCTGTTGCATGTAAGGTAGTTTTCCGCACACGAACACCCTTTATTCACCTTGTCTGTCTGACCAGGAAACGATGAAAGGGCACGAAGTCTGATGTGAAACAATGAACATACCTTGTGGAAATACATAGACCACGATTTAAATATTTCTTGGCGACCAGGATACTTGAGTAATAGACGGTGAGATTTAGCAACTAACACTTGAAGACATTCGTTACAGACATTGAATGGGTCCATCCTCATGTTCAGTTCGTCTATGCCGATTCCAGACACCGTCTGTCTCCATAGCTGACAGTTCTTGATCATCTTCTTCGACTCATTGAGACAGAACCTTCGTGCTCGTAGAAATCGCCTAGAATACAACAAAACCGCTTAGTTTCCGTCGTGTAGAATACACTAGCAAATCGGACCATTAAACACATACAGTAGGGTGGAATCATCTGTACCGATAGTATCCCCTTCGTGCAAGACGCCTTCGGCGAACAATTGCTCGCGCAAGGCTTTGAGGGTGTCAGATTGCTGAGAGGACAACGGAATGGGCTTCAATTCGGGCTTCGACATGGTGAAACAGTTCAGGATGGTGAAGGGCGACGGTCCACTGGATACACTCGCACGATAACGGTGTCATTTTTCCGACTTATCGCCGGAGAAGAGTGGCGACCATCCGCGTTTCACAGATCCCCACGTCCGTGAGGCAGCGCTGCAAACTTCCACGCTTCATTCTCGGGACGGGGCCCCGGTGGATTTTGCAAGTCGATTTGGTGCGGATCAGGTGTGTGACCAGTTCCGTTGAGGCCCGAGAGCGGTCCGGCGGCCAAGGGAAGAAAGGGATGGGAAGACTCCATGATCGAGTGATTGTTACACGAGTGTCTCCGACCCCTGGTATGTTGATTGTTCCACATCGTCCCTGGGATGAATTATGGTACTCATGCATCATGATTCAGATCCAGGAAGGAATATGAGGACACTCACAGGGTACACTGAACTTCCAATCCTCGGCCTTTTGGTCGAGGCGCACTCGAAGCTTTCAAGGTCACTGAAGGTTGTACTCAAATGCTACCTGGGTATGATTTCTTCCACACAACTAGTACCTCTTATCGTGCAGCCCCCCGCGGCAGTGGCTCAGGTTGTTTTGTACCGGGCAAGGTTGCAACCTCAACTAAAGTGATGTCAGGGTCGAAAGCATAAGCGGAATATTCCGGTGTGAGTGGTTGGGTACAAGTCTTATCTGGATGCATTTCATCCCACCGCCCTAAAGCTCGGTTGTAGCCTGCTTGAGTCGTTTCCATTCGCCGTTTACTAGACAAGGCGATAGACATTACTAATTATTCATTACTCATCACACAGCGCTTTGGCCAAGAACTAAAATAGGGGTTCGAACAGCTTGCCACTGGCCATCATGTACATCGCTGGACTTCATCTTTCGATGCCCTCGCTGCAAGGGGTCGAAGGGTTGGCAGTTCTTACTACAGCAGATTCCCTCAGGTACCTTCTGTGGAATTTACAGACACCAAAAGTCACCACGGAAGAGGAGGGGGGCCTCCTCATCCCGGAGTTCGCCTCGCGTTCACTCTTGGACAAGCTCGTGTTTCCAGCCCAATCGCTGGCCGCACTACTCCCCCCCACCATTTACTGTACAGCCGTGCTGCTCAACAATTTCCAACAGCCAGCCTGGATGTTAAAGTTTGCCTTGCCGGATAACGTTATTCCATCGGAATGGCAGACTCCAGTCAGGCTTGTGGCTTGCGGTGCTGCCTTTTCGCTAAAATTCGTCCTCGGTCGGATCCTTGGTCGATCTGACGAACGTTGGCGAATGATAGGGGTAAGTTCCTTGTTTGCCTTGAATAATGCTGATTGATATTTTTTTAGCGCCGCGGGAAACCCAAAATGACACAGACTGGGCCATATGCCGTTGTCCGTCACCCTGCATATAGGTATGTGGTCTATACCGACCACACAGCAAGAGTTGACCAGTCTCACAGTGTTATGCTCCTCCAACAAGTGCTCTATTCGGTTATGTATTGGTCCTATGTTCCTCTTGCCTCCCTAGGTGTTCTTGTCGGTGTATTCGCAATCAAGATACCTTCGGAGGTGCGATTTTGTGACCTCATGATTTGATTACAAGACCTCAGAAATTTTTAGGAAAAGGCTGCTCAGGAAGATGATGTTATTGGAAATGAGTACACCGAATACATGAAGAGAACTCCAGCTAGGGTGATTCCGTGCGTCTGGTAGGCATGCAGAGGTAGTCTTTTCTGGTCGCTCTTTTTGCCTTTCGACGGCGTAATGTCCTCCTATTTATCAGTTATTTGCCACATGAACTCTGGTTACAGTGTACGTTACTGCTAGGCATCAAGTTTCAGTGATCTTTGGGACATCATCACTAGGTTCTTGAGTTGGTCTGGTTCCATTCCAACGAGGGCGCGCTGTTCACCGACTGAAGACCTAACATCATCCATAACTGCCTTCACGCCTTTCCATCCAAGGCCAGTCCATTCTGCTACGAGCTTTCCATTGAAGTTGTTCTTCAGCCACGTCCTTTCATATGTTTGTTGGGCCATCCCGTCCCACTCCGACTTCTTACCAAACAGCACAAGTGCTTCTTCCACTGTGTCCCTGTGCAGCTCTCTTGTGGTAGCTGGAGGTTTGCCCTGGGCCCACAAGAGGAAGTCCGCATACATGCCACGTCCCTGGACTGACTTGTTGAACGCGGACATATCTGAGGAGCTATTCAGCCGGCGGGGTTTAAAAAACCGCGAGGTGATAGCGAATTCGAAAGTTTCTTCGACTGTCTCAAACCCCTCCATCCATCTATCAATAGATAGTCCCATGAAATCAAAAATATCTCTGGGGGAACCTGTGAGAAGTATTGGCGGATGGGGTGGAGGACTGGTAACCTGATTGTTGAATCAAGACTTTGACTGGATGAAGCATGCGATGCAGCAATTACCTTTAGTCCATTATGACTGATTGTTAATCCATGACTCTTTGCCATGGCGCCGATTATGATACCAAGATCACCATAACCATGGAAGATAACCATCCTTTCCACTGCTTGTTCGTCGTCGCAGACTTTGACATCGACCTGGCAGTATACGTCGTCCGAAGGCAGAGATTTCGCAGAATGCGCCAACCAAACTTCCTGATCAATGGCGATCGCGTAGTTGGACGTCCTATTTCCATCAAGCTCGATGCTCTTCACGGCGCCAAGGACATGCCCCACCAGTTCCGGAGCGATCTTGTTGTCGCTCAGGGGGCAGGCCACAATGAAGTCGATATCTCCGTGATCCTCTTTTTCTGGTCTTTCGGGAGGGACTTTAACGATAGAAAAGAGTGTCAGGAGGAGAGCCGTAAGGCGGGCCTTCAAGGCCACGTAGAGTGGGGTAGGGAGTCTGGGCAACGAGCCTGGAGGCAATACCTGCAGAAAGGCTCTGCCCCCCATGAAATTGTAGATCTACGTGAGATCCATCGCACGTCCAAGTATATATACATATGGGTCCACCTAGACGATCCTTCTGGAGTCCAAGAATGGTAATTTTCAATTAGGACTCGATCTCGGGATCGTACGGAATTTGAATGGAAGAGCTACCGAAAGATGTCAATCTTTGGTCATAACCGCGTAGAGATGTGCTGTGTCTTATCAGAGTAAGACATACCATACATTTAGTCAACGACAAGTATCATTGTCGAGACGAGCCGCCGCCGAAGAACTATATTCGACCTCCGACTATGTTCCAAACTCCGAATCACGCTCCGCATCGCTGTCGAGCACGTCGTTGACAATGTCCAAGTTCGCCCCCCACCGCAGGTCGTACAACAACCCTCGTGCACCGTCCACGACCGTTTGCCAAAATTGTCTGAAAACTGGTGAATTCCACCATCTCTGGTGGCTTCCGATACAGGACTGAAAGAGAACCGTTGCAGGTCACTTCATCTACGAATGTAAATCAGAACGTCCATATGTTTCGCGTCCCTCTCGAACGGAAATGCTTGAGAATCCAAAGTTGCTGGCCAAGCTCAAGGCCGATGGAAAGCCTTCGGTAGAAGTACCAGAGGAATTCAAGAAGAAGTGCGTTTCAAATTTCTGCCATTGAATATCCTTTCTTACGCTCATTCCAGGAGTGGTACAGCAAATATGATCCTGGAAGCCAAGGAAAAGGAGAGAGAAAAGCAGAAGGCAATTGAGCCACACAGCCATCTGAGGAAAAAGGCTCGGAGGTGAGTACTGAGCACCATCCTCGCTCCAATGCGCCTTCTTAATTCACACCGTGTTCTTACAGATCGAGCCGTTCGTCATCATCGTCCTCGAGTTCAGAATCGGACAGTTCCGAATCCACGTCAGACTCGAGGGCTTCAGACTCCGATTCAAGCTCGAGTTCAGAATCTTCACGTTCCCGAGAACGTAACAGAAAGAGACGCATTCCTCGGAGACACAGCCGGAGTCGCTCTACTTCCCGATCCCGTACTTCTAGCGAATGAGATTGATTCAGAATCATGTACCGTCATTCACGATATGTATGATATCAGAATTTATAGAGTCAGAGACAACCACTAAGAGCCGAGACTCGGGTGTTCATAAGGAGTGCCACAATCAAGCTGAACATGCGACTTGAGTTTAACTTCAGACGAGTCAAGAAACCACCTACCCATACAACCCGAGCACTTCTGCAAAGATCAGGATGAGGACCATGGATACGAATATTCGTTGTTCGTGGACGTATGCACGAACGCACTGTTCTCAAGTGAGCAACTTGAAAGACAATCGGTCAGCGCCACCCACCGAATCGCCAACAAGGCCGATGGCGTAACCCGCAGCAATACCAGTAAAGCCACACGAGATGCCCGCCCCCAGGTGAATGAATCCAGCGGCAAGCGGATAATCTTTTGTGGGGTGCACTATATAAAAAATAAGCATCTCCTCGACATCGCAGGATTGGACGAGACGGACGTGAGCCTGCGATGAGCACCGACACCACCAACCCGTAGACGGCGATGATACCGGACATGACCACTGGGACCAGAGACTAGAACAACAGCATCTCTCAGGGAGGTCGGCAAACGCTAGGAGTGTACGGGGCGTGCCTTCATGATCAACTCTGGTTTGAACGTACCCACACCAGCGATACCAATACCAGATTTAGCGGTTCCAAAGGCAGCACCGACAGCTGCATGATAAAATCAGAGCGCTCTGAAGGGATGTATAGTCTGGACGCACTGCTGAATATCATCTGTGCAGTTAACACAGGGTAGTAAGCATAGCCGTATGAATAAAGCTCTGCGTGACAACTGACCGCGGAGGCTACTCCAGCAAACCCAAAGAAAGGAGCGTACGGTGGACAAAGGTCAGACGACATTGCGACTGGCGTATACAATGAAACGTCTTCAGAGCTCTAGTGACCAATGAGCACGATCACGTGCAACCTCGTCCCACGGCGAAGGAGGGGCAAAAATGATAGTTCGATACACATGGACTACCTATCAAAACAATATCTTCCTAAAAAATTCCAGCCCCACAGAATAACAAGTCTGGATCCCTTCCCCGAAGGGAATTTCGAAGGAGAAGGCTGGGCTGATAGATACTCAGCCTGTTGCACGAACGTCCAGCGTAAAACTAGAGTGTTAATCTGAATAGAGGGCTGTCGTCTCCAAGTTCCTTAAATTCATCGCCCCGGTCGTCAGTGATGCCACCTTCGCGGCACGTCAATTCTTTGTGCTGGTTTATCCTGTGGCAATCCCACATGACAAACAAAGAGAGCACGGTCCTAACGAACAGTCAATAATCAACGAGTTGAAGGTATGGCGACGCGCACGTCAGACACAAGCAAGCCATGATCATCGCAAGGCCAACATGAAACCTCGGTGGATCGAAAAAGATAAAAGAGGCACATATTCTGCAATAATTTCAATAGGTTATGAAAAATTGGGCGAGGAATAATGTCGCTCACCCCCCTAGATTTCCAAACCCATTAACCATTGCAATCGCAACGCCACGCTTGATGTCGCCTCCAGCATTTGAGCTGATCCATGCTAGGTCAACAGGTAGGCACGGAAAAACGCCCATGGCGATGAGCACGTTTCCAAAATACGCGATTCCAGGACTCGTTTGCGTGTATAGAATAGCGTATCCAATCAAACCAACGAGCGAACAGCCGATCACGAACGGTCCGCGAATTTTGCATTTGTCGGAATAAATCCCAAAGAAAATGGTAGTTACGCAACCTGCCAAGAATGGAGGGGCAGAAAGTAGTTCAGCATTGGCTGCAGAGAACCCGAGGTCTTTGATGATGGACGGAGTGAAAAGTGCAATTCCATAGCTAGGGATAACCACGCTAGTCGATATATATGTCAGAAAGATTTCTAGCTGCACACGAGAGCCCTCGTACCCGATGTATATGATAAACTGAAGGTAGATCTTATAGTCCTTGAGAGCTTGCAGAACGAACCGGAAGTTGTAGTGTGTAGCAAGTCCTTGCGAATCCTTCCTCAACAAATCAATGACATAATGTCTTTCGGTCGCCGTCAAAAATGATGCTGTCGCTGGGTCCTGAGAAGTGTGAACGGTGGAAAGCTAAGTATGTGGATGTACGGACATCGAAAATTAGGAAGAATCCTGATAATGCTGCTATTACTGTAGCTGTCGAAATGTGGGTCAGACTTTTGCTATTTTGTGAAACCTAGTGACAAAAGCTTACCGAGGCCTTCTAGGCAGAACTGGCAACACTAAATAAGGCCATTGTTGCAGAATGAGGAACCAGGACTCACAATCCACTGCCAACCATGAAGGCCACCGATCCTGCAGAGAGATCGAGATGAAGGTAATAAATTCTGGAAAGTATCGCTTACCCTTCCATTTTGATGATGGCATAACTTTCACCGGGATGTGAGTGTTATGCTACTCGTGTTAGATCAAGAAAGTGAACTCACGCTAGAAGGCCAGCGAAAGAGCCCCCCGCAGCTGCTGCAGAGATGAATAATGCGATGCGCTTCGCTCGTTCCGCGCGTGGGTACCACAACGAAACATAGTAAGCTAAACCCGGGAATAGCCCGGACTCTGCTAAACCCAGGAAAAATCGGGTGCTGAATATGAACCGAAAAGAAGGTCATTGATTGTGGCGCAGATTTTTCAGGGCCTTACACAAGGAGTCCACGGTATGTCTTCACGAGACACATCAAAGTCATGATTAGACCCCAAACAACCATGGTTGCAGGTACTACATTCGCCACCTTAGCTCAGTGCCCAAAAGCAGGGTTAAAAATATAATTACTTACACCATCGAGACGGTCGAAAAAGCTTAAGAAAGACATTTCTGTGAATATTTTCTGTATGGTATGTCAGATATTGCCGTCCTGACTCACGATGGGACCTGTCCAAGACAGTAGGGAACCTGAGCAAATGTTTAACATGTGCATGATGACGCGGATAATTGATGAATTCTTACAAAAAAGATTGCTGCAGCAGTGTTATACCGAAGTCCGGTAAGGTTCAGGTCAGTCGCCATACCCGCAATTTCGGCATTGCCTAAAGGCTAGGATGAATGACATGATACATCCAAGGCTCGAAATAGTACTCACCGATATTAGCACGGTCTCTAAAGCCCAGATGTTAGTCGACGAAGACAGTCAGATGGCAACCTGGTCATAACTTACATAAATGACAGGAGGTACAACAATGAGAGAAGGGGTAGGATATGCCAATCGAGTTTCCTTAGTATTCTAGCATGCTCCTTGGCGCTGAGATTCGCAACATCCTGAGGGGTGACGGGGGCATCGATAGCAATCTTCTTATCATCGAGGATAGGTGTGTTGACCTTTAGAACGAGGGAGGGTGATTGGGCCATATCAGCGACTCGATGGGATGAAGTGGGGACCCATCATCCATGTTCCCGTGTTTTATTTCACATCCCAAGAACTTCTGAAACGGGATACACTGTTCCCAGCACCAAAGCTCATCCTGAAGCACGGAGCAAGCCGGCGGTTTCACTCGTCCCCTTCCTTCGGATGATTCTGCGCATTGATGGGTAACGTTGTAACACCGTAGATGGTTTGCAACATACAACCACCGCGGCGGGGTTAATATGAACCATCCGCTTACCGCTGTCACCACGTCAACCTAGGCGTAGCATGCAAAGATGCATCGAGTGCAAAGATCAGAAGTGATAATCTTATACCTGTTGTTGCCCATAGCCTCCGCAGGCACGAGACGAAAAAACCCTCACTTCCATCCACATCATTAAATGTTTTGGTCGATACGCCATAGTTCGGTCAGGTAGAGTAACGAAGCTTCCCAGTGGGTCCTTGCGGCCGAATGCTCTCCACAAGGCGGTCGGTTGAGCTCGACACTACGAGAATGTCAAAGATGGTCACATAGTCTTTTGTAACTAATCTTTGCGGGATTTTGCTTGACATTCGTAGAAGAAGACATGTATTTCGATAGTGCATGGATAGTCTACTTCTTCTTGATTGCCTTCAGACGTATAGTCTCATTGCCAATAAAAACACCCTTCAAGGACATGTAAGCAGGGAGCGAATAATCAAAAGATAAAGCCCACTTTGCCCTTGTACGGTTCAGGGGGACGTAATCTCCGGATTTTGGCAGCAAAATGACCCAAAGCGACATTATCCGTGCTACTGAGTGTAATTTTTGTGGCGGAAGGAACCTCTGCGGTAATGTGAGCAGGGATGGGGACAAAGATGTTGTGGGAGTGGCCAAGTTTGAGGTTGAGCCTCTTGCCATTTCCACCTGCGACGGTCCCTCGTGGGTCGTCCTCCAATGCAGCTCTGTACCCGACACCGACAAGGTAGAGTGGTTTAGAGAAAGCATCAGTCACGCCGGTGATGGCATTATTTATGAGCGATCGTGTGGTGCCCCACATGGCACGCTGATTCTTGATGGCGCCATTTTCGACGGTCAGAGATAGGACGCCCTGGTGAGGGAAGGAGAGGCGCATGTACGGCTCGAGAGGGACGGTCGTTTCGCCCAGAGGACCCTTGACGACGAGGGAAGTTGGAGAATGAGTGAGCTTGACATTGGGTGGTACTGGGATGGGCTGCTTCCCAATGTTTGAAATGAAGCCACAGACTGGCGGGGAAGTGCTGAACCGTCGAAGCGTATTCATGCAAAGGTATAGCACGGAGCTTGAAATTCAACCGTTGTTTAACCCCTCAGCGATATTCATCCAAAACCTCGCGCGTTACGGTCATTTGTCTTGTGTATCCCTCGCGTGCACCCTCTCAAACTACCCCGATTGTAGATGCACAAGGTTGAACTTGGTCGGATGCACAATTATCTACCGATAGTCAGATTAACTATCCGTAGCACACGACGAATTATTTCGAGTTCATCTTCCATTGACACTACTAGGAGAATCTTGGTTGCACGTGTCGGGCGAAAGTAGTTGCATATCAAACTAAAGCATGTACCTTTTGGCTGGACCACGTTTGCGGACTGGACGCTTAGTGCACTGTCGAGAACGAGTTCAGCATCATGGCTTCTTCAAAGGTACGAGCAGCGTCGACCCAGCAGATCGACTCAGCTCTGACGTGGACACATCTGCGCTGGTGAACACAATGGGTGGTAAAGGTAGAACAAGCATCCTGAGCCTGCGTGATGGCACGCGCACACAACCCTGAAGGCCTGAACGGTGTATTTCCGACTCCCTGCACGGCGAGCATGTTGGGAATCGGCGAGGTGGTGCTGGATGGGCGTTGTGAGGAGGAATGTCTCAGGATGGCAGGTAGACTTGGTGCTCAGACGGCCAACTTATTCACATCCGCCGCCGCCCTACCCTCCTCCCAAATCCGAACCAAACCCTCGTCACAGCCAACCTGATTTTCTTCCCCTCCCCCCACCCCAGACTTAACTTTCTCTTACGCTCTCTCCTCAACCTCATCCCTTCGCGTCCTCCTACGCGCCCCAGCAAAGATCAATATGGCGGCGTATTATGCCAGCGATTCCGTGCTCACGCATGCGACTTCCTTGCACCCTTACGGTCAACACGACGATCCAACCAAACAGCCCCAGACCTCCACCATATACAACCTACCCACAGACTCCGAGGGTGAGGCGGAGGTGGACGAACTCGAATCAGACACAGAGTCGGACCAACCGGCCGGCGGGTCTGCTACGCAAAATATAGCAGGAAAAAGAATCGGGGAACGCGTCCCTGGAACATCACTACTTCCCATTTCTAGAGTCGAAAATATAGTCCAAGCGGATGGTGTGTTTCCCTCTCCCGTCGGAAATGCGAGGCGCTGACGCGATTTGACCTTCCTCTCTCAAGGCATTGCAACCGACCTCTCCATGTCAAAGGAGGCTTCCTTCGTCTTGTCCATTGCAACGGTACGTGCACCCTCCATCTTCTCTGATTCAGGGGTTTCATCCTACCCCTCAGGAAGAATTCATCAAACGCATGGTTCAAGCTGGCCATAGACAAGCTTCTGCCTTTCGCCGAAGTGTCGTCAACTACGTAGATATGGGTCAGCCTACGTCCCCTCTGCACATCCTTCTCGCTGATCCCTCCTTAGCGGCTTCCGCCCAGCAATATCAAGAGTTCAGGTTCCTTCGAGGTGATTGCTTGTTTGGTCCTCCTGAAACACCTACTGAAGGACTACACCATTCCAGATACTATCCCCGAACCGCTTTCGCTTTCCGAAGCACTAGAGAGACGAAAGGCAAAGGAAAAAGAAGCCCTAGAGACAAATCCTGCCATGTCTTCAGCCCATTCAACTTTCCCTGGGTCAACGTTATCATCTGGTCATTTGAATGGCAAACTAAAATCGAGGAGCCGCACAGTGAACGGAAAGGAAAAGGGAGGTGCGCCATTGCAAAGTGAACATAGAAGGCAGCCAGGAATTTTCGACTCCCCGGACGACCCCACTTTCGCGAATGTAGTCAGAAGTTCCAGCGGGAGAGTCATACGAAGTACTAGAGCTGCTCGTCAAGACGAGGCGGCTGATGATGAAAGCGGGATAACCAACGGTTTCGTGTACTCTCACGATCTCGACTCTTGGTCAGGTTCCACATCACCGAGACGAATGCCGACGTTGAATCGATCTCCTCACGACATCCTTAACTCAACACCATCATCTTTCCCCAATCCCTGGCCTGGTCAGTTCACAGGCCCCGCCAGCGCTTTTTTGCAGGATTCTCAGAGTACGTTTGGGCGGATGGTACAGAATCCAGGTCGTACTATTTATTCACAGCACACACGCCCTGAAAACGGGTCTTATTCTTGATTTCAGCATCGTTCATTCAGCAGGATGTATTCACTACTCAACGTCTAATATGTCACGGGCTCCAGCCTGTGCGTGGACTGTTGCAGACACTCCACGTTCATGATGGTTTCCACGATTTACAATACAATTCGGGACAATATACTTGATTGCAATCTGCTGGTATGATGTGTTGGAGGGCTGGGTCCTCTAAAAAATGTACCCATCTTATCTTATCAAGCTGCAAATGTCCAATTCCATACGATCTACCATTCTTGTCCAACACACACCACCATTCTAATCTGTGTGTACGAGTTGGCTGGACATAGCGTGATGGCGGTAAACGCTGAGCGTGGATCTCAACTACCTATTATCAGCATTGCCCCGTACTTGGACACTCGATCGCCAGCTGATAGCACAGAACGGAAGGTGGTATCCGAAGCACTCCACTTGGCCTGCGTTGAATACGGGTTCTTTTATCTGGACATCTCTCAATATGTCGAGCTTGCTGAAGCAGAAGAGCTCACACAACTCGCTCGAGAGTTCTTCGCCCTTCCTCAAGTTGAGAAGGATAAGATCTCTCTAAAGCATCAAGACTTTGCTCGAGGTGCAACTGCAGACATATCTTCTTCTTCACGACCATAATTTATTTTCCTTCACGATCACAGGTTATCAAAGACTCAAGGAGAATGTCACAAACGGAAAGGCAGATAATCACGAAGGCATTGACTTCTACAAGCCCGTAGATAACCCCGATAAGTCGCAGCCACTTTGGGGAGAAAATCAATGGCCAACTATCCCGAATTTCCAGAAGAAATATGAGAACTGGATTGAGAAAATGAAGAAGCTCGGGATGATCTTGATGGAAGCGCAGGTATCTATTTTATCCAAGCCGTCCGTCACACTGACCGAGGCACTAGGATGGCTTATGGGTTGGGGATGAGTTCGGAGGAATGGTATGAGCTTCGTGCTCAGGTAGATGATAGCTTCTGGGTGATGCGTGTGATTGGTTTGTCCTTAACCATCTTGAACCTCTGTGCAGGACACGAAACGCTTAACCTTTGCAGGCTATCCGCCCCTTCCGGACGACCATGATGGTTTCTCTTGTGGAGCACACAAGTACGTCGTCCCACTGGAATTGAATCTCTTGTGACTTGCCCGCAGGGACTATGGATGCTTGACGTAACCATCATTTTATGATAAAAAGGTGCACACCCTCTGATGAGAAATCTAGTCTTCTCTACGCGGACCCCACCAGACCAGCCCTCCAAGTGTTCGTACACAAACGTGGGCGCGTCCCGGAAACCCTTGATGGACTCCCTGACGAACACGGAGGTGAAGAGGGATTCTGGATCAACGCGGATCCGATTCCAGGATGCATTGTCTGCAACGTTGGCGAAAGTGAGTCCATCCTTTGGCCAGAAAGGTTTCTTACGCATAGTCTTCAAGTGTGGGAGATATGGACAAATGGGTTATACAAAAGTACTCTGCACCGAGTAGTCCACAGGGGTGCGAATTATCGGTATGTTCTGTTTTATGGATGAGTGTTGTTGTGTTGATCCTGTCAGTGTTTCGTGCGGT
>JBBPMS010000003.1:166704-211450 GCA_038090435.1 Phylloporus scabripes | reverse complement strand
TTATTCCACCAGTCAAGAAACATCCAGATGCAGATGGGCTGTACATCGAAGTAATTTTTCGACTACGAGTTATATTAAATTCTCATTCTATTATAGCAAATAGATATTGGGGAGGAAACCAGTCCTCGCACAGTGGTATCGGGACTCGTCAATTACATACCCATAGAGAAGATGCGCGACAAGTATCTCGTCGTAATTGTGCGTGGGCGCTCCCTCTCAAAAACAACGATTCAGGACTTACTGTGTAAACATCATTTAGTGTAATCTCAAGCCTGCGAATATGCGAGGCGTAAAAAGTTTCGCCATGGTTCTCGCGGTATGTGTATCCTCCAGCGGTGGATTTCGAGTCGCTAAAGATCCACAGGCTACGTCGAAAGAAGGGAAAGAAGGAGGTGTTGAGTTGATTCAACCTCCTTCTGGCTCAAAACCTGGAGAGCGTGTATACTTTGAGGGACCCGAATATGAAAGTATGCTTCTTGCTCCCTTTCGGGCTCGATCGTCGTTCTCAACTGCTACCAGATGCCCAACCGGTATCACAATTGAATCCGAAAAAGAAAATCTTTGAAACCATCCAACCCGGTACGGTTGATGGCAATTTTTTTTATGAGCGTTTTCTCAAAGAATCTGTACATCTCCAGGGTTCACGACTTTAGATACCAAGGAAGCAGCATGGATCAACCCTGAAACAAAAAGTGTTCACAGAATCCGCACCAAGGACGGTGTTTGCGTTGCGCCCACCTTCGTAGGAGCATCCCTATCATAGAAGACATCGATGTATATACATACCTGATGTGTAGCACACGGTCAGCCTGTATGAGCAGTTATCTGATCAACTTGCGACGGAAATTAGGTGCCTTCCCCCGTTTTGATTCGCTTTCTATTTCAAGGTCTGTATTGGGAATGGATCTACTGAACTAGTGTCGAGCTGAGAAGATCCAGGACACAGATGTGAATTTAAAAAATGGAGAAAACGATCATGATAGCGTAGTCTGCCATAGTTTTGTCTAGATCAAGTGCAACCTGGATTTGGATAGCTCACCCATCGTCTGTGGGTTGGTACTCTGGGTCCGGGAAATAGAAGCGTTACCACTATGAAAGTAACCCGCATGACTGCCGTTGCTCCGATAGATCCTGACTAGCGTCCGAGATGAAATGGTCTAGGTTGAAATTTGGCGTGTCTAGGCGTTATGCGGAAATAAATTGGGGTAACATAGGAATGTAAAACCTAAATACTGATAAACTAGAGAGAAGTGGCAGAATTAAGAGAACTGGGAAGAAGCGTACAATGAATCCACATACGTCGCAAGTGAGCCAAACCCAGTCACGGAGAAAGAAAGTAATCCGCAAGTCGCAGAGAAGAGTATAACGAACCAGACAGCATTTGCAGGTGTCTGAGTATGGCGGTTAATCCTTTTCCACCAGCGTGAGCCCGGTAGTGCGTTATCCCTGGAGAAGGCAAATATGACCTCAGATGCATCGACGGCCTGGGAGCAACCAGCCAGGAACTAAATATCCCTCGGCCACACTGATTGATGAGCTAGTGGAAGCAAAACCAGTGACAACCACAAGTTGAGTGTCCCTCTTCTGCTCAAGATCCTCAGGTAAGCATCCCCGGTGGGCAATGCAAGGTTTGACTGCAAACCATCCGGAACAGAAGCCGTGGCGAATGATGCTGCGATATACATTAACCAGCCAAGGATTTGAGTTGAAAGGGGTGCAGCCATACGTAATAGCGACTGGGGCTGCCCGAGCTACATTGGATGTCTCTTCTGCAATGTGTACCGCAGAATCGTCTGGAAAACAGAAACGGTAGGCCAAAGCTAACCGCTGAAACATGTGTCAACCCACATCTGGTGGCCACATCGGTTAAGTAAATGATGAGATGAATCCTAGACATCTGCTCTTTTCAGCACACGTACAATATTTGTCAATAGAAGGGGCTTGCTGTTAGACCAACCGGCGTCATTTTCAAACTTACTGAACACGTCGCTGGGAGAAACGATACTCCCGGAACAAGCAAACAAGGACACAATAACCCCGATCGTCGTAGTCACTATTCACAATCAACTTGCAATATGATCAACCAGATTGCCACGTACATAGGATAACGAGTACCAGCGCTGTCATACGAGCCAAAAGCCTTGTGCTGGCGGAACAGAGAATGGCTTGGGTCATATGCAATGCCAACATTATCCCAAATGTTGCGCCAGAACTTAACATGAGGGCACCATCAGTAGCCATTGCAACGAAGGCTATGATTAATTGAGTGCTAACAATGTTATGAGCGGCAATACCAAGTAATGTCGAGACACAGAACTAGCCATGCACGGTTCGTCGAGCAAGTTAGAGTCACTTGGCCGGCGATGTTGGACCATCCAGTAATCCAAGATGCAAGTGCAGATTGCTTTTCGGATGCATTTTGGCACAGAAGTAGTAAGGCCCAGCACTTTTTCTTTTCGGGAAAAGCTCAAATTGCAGATGGAAGTATCTTAAACGAAAGAGACACGGCATGGAAGAGGACAACTCGGCCATAGAAGCCGTAACACATGCGATGAAGACGCAAGGAATGAGCCAACCCCATACTATGGCGAAGTGTGCGCCTGAATGTTCTTAGTAGAATTGATGCGAATGAGGCTTGTCACTCACCAGTCAAGAGAGGGAAAGAATATCCAATAGTAACACCACAGGAAACGGCCAAGATGGCAGAATCACCGTCTTGCGAGTGCCACTAGGTTGTCATGCTGATGCGCTGGTGGTCTAAAGCAAAAGGGAAGAAGGTATCATGGAGAGATCTGGTCAATCGACAGGGGAATGAAGGCTCTTGGCACGGAAGGAAAAGACACGGTTTGACTATCAACATCTCAGCGATTGACATGGTCAGGCTTTGAACGGAGAGTGGTGGCGTATGTACCAAGTATTTGTACGCGTTCGTCTTCAAGTTTGACACTCGATGAGCGCCAGCCGCCAGGAATTTCTACACAGGACTCGGAGCTAACACCGACAGATAAGCGTTCCTGACTTTGCGAGAAAGTTTGTTACATTTTATTAACTTCCAAAGTTGAGTGGGGCGACAATATCAAAGTACAACAAGTGCAAAAGCTTAGGAGACTACAAAGTATGCGGTAAGATTAGCCCACTATTCAACATTGATCTTGACACTCTCTTTATCATCTGTCTTCGGTGCCTTCAATGTAAGAACCCCATCCTCCAATTTAGCCGTGATTTTCGAACTATCGATCGGGCGAGGAAGCCAGACAGTTCTCAAAAACGAAGAACCTCCGGCATAAAGGCGCTCAGTGGTTAATTGATTGGATGTCTCGGAGCTTGCAACAGCACCTGAACTTGTCATCAATTAAATTGCTCACTTTCGCGCAGCACACATACATACCCTCGCCTTGTGAAGTGCCAGTTTCAGCAGCGGCTTCTGAAGATTCACCGGAGCGACGGCTGGTTGTTCTGCCCTGAATGGTGACACTGCGGCCACCATCACCGATTGTGATGTCAATGTTCTCCTTCTTCACGCCAGGTAGCTCCGCCTCAACGATATAGTTGTTTCCTTCCTCTGTGAGATCGAAGGCAGGATGGATGGTGCCAGGAGACGTGAAGAATGGGTCAGAAAGGAGCTGGCGGTGTGGAAAGCCGCCGTAGAAGGTGGGTGTGCCCCTAGTTAGAGGCTCTTCAAACAAGCGGAACAGGGGTCTGAATTCGTGCAGAAGTCTGCTGACAGACATGGATTGTTAGAATGTGAGAATGCGCAACCACTTTTATAGGGACCAACTGGCCATGTGACCTATCCCTTCGGCATCGGCGCAGCACTTGGGGTCCTATTACACGGCAATTACACTAGTCTGCTACACAACACTAGTCCACACTGTGGTCATTTTTCAGGCCATTCAACAACCCATTGCGCTGGTACTGGGTGTTCCTGGTCATCGTCATCCTCGAATTTTAGTTTGTAAATGGGCTTGGGGGGCGTTCCCTATCAATCAAATTTTGAGCCTGCATTCATCTTCCTGATCACCATCCCATCAACTTACGCGATTGGATGGTTGCATATCCCTCGGAGATGCTATCACCTCAGCACGGTAGAAGCAACTCGTATCGGGATACAGGGCCATTACGGTTGACCCTGCTGGAAATTCCTGATACGCGCTCGGATGTGCAGCATTGTTTGGCGGAGCTTCGGGATCAGGTAGGGGAATAATAGCACGAAGTGTGGTGTTATAACACTGGCCGGGTTGTCCGTCTTCTTGTGGCTCTACATCCTGGACCTCATAGCTGGAAATGCAAGATCACACATCCGATCCCGAATGCTAAAAAAAGTAAAGATAAGACGAACTGACCGATTCTTATCTTGGTTGATACATTTTGTAATCACGGCTAAAATCCAAGTGTTTTCATCCACGTCAGCGCTGCCTCCATCTGCGGTCTTCCCTGAAGGGGGATGGAAGGCAACTTTACGACCTTCCTGTAAAGGCAGCTGCTTTGCTAGTGCCTCTCTCCGCGCTTTTGGCTCTCGAGAGAATGGAATCGCAGGTGATGGCCCAGTCGATCCTCGTATAGGGGCTGTGGCCGTGGCGCGTGGCGCTCCAGTGACAGGAGGAGTCACAGAAGTAGACGTTGGAGAAGGCGATGGCGGTCTCGGGCGTTTATTGCGTTTTTCTGTCAATTTTTCTCTTTCAAAATTACCAAGATCTCTGAGGGAAAAAAAACCTTGTGGTGATGGTTCAGACGCCTTTCGGAGTCCGATTAGAACAGTGACACGTTCGATAGCATCATTGAGGGCTCTGTGACAAAAATTACATTCGCCGCAATCTTGCTGGGGAGACAAGTTCTTACTCTGCCTCGCTCTTGGCATGATCGTGCACCTCTGTAAGTGCAGGAAACAACCGTTCATAATTAGCCTTGAGTGTCTCGTAGCTCTCAGCCTGGAACGATTCATCGGTTGGCCACATGGCCATGAGTCTGTTGACACGTCCGATCGTATTGATACTGGTTTGATTAGCATAAATCGTGGATAGTGTTGTCAGCGATTTAGATGCATGAGACCAGTATTCTATCTCTGTTTACTCATGATCCGAATACACTTGACTCAGGAAGGAAGCGTGGGAACTCACCTTCGGACGAGGCTGGGCGTGTTGAACCTCGCCGAATTCTGTCCATGGTCCAAATTCCAGACAGGGAAATACTCGCAGAGTCGTCAAAGGGTAGGTGACTTATGCAGGAACTGTACCTACAAGAAACGTGGCGACTGGCGAGTGTTGTTTCTCACTTGCTTGGGTGTTCTTGTAAATATAGTGATCGCGGGGTTCAATTTGCCAACAAGTAACAACCAAGTACCAATATTCTCACGACCCATCACGGCTACTTTCTAACATCAGTCAACTTGCGTAGTGATACATCGTAGACAACTGAGCAATGCAACGCAGTGAGGGGTAGAACAGGCTGATTTGAAGCATGTCCGACCTTCTTCGATCTTTTTGAGATCGTATTTAAGGCTATCAAAGCGTCGCCGCAACGTATCGTTCTTAAGATTGAGCTTGATCGAGTTCCAGAACCATGTCAAATTCCGCAATGAGAGCTTTTAAGAGGTGTTACCATCGAGAATCCAGCAAATAGATCTTTCGCAAACACCGAGATACGAAGTGGTGCTTCATAGTCCCCGAGCGTCACCGCATTCACAGCAAGTCGCGACTAGGAGTGTCGTGAGTCAAGGGTACCAATTCTGTATCTCATGGGGGACTGAAAAGTCGACCAGATGCATTTACCAGCTCGTTGACAACGCTGATGAGGCCATGCAGATAATCTTCCACAGCTATCGAGAATCTATCTGCCCATTCTTCTTTAACTGCAATGATATGAGCGCTTTGATTGGAATAGGGGCGCAAACAGCTCACTTCCAAGTAATTCGTTGGCTTGCGAGATGGTGATGAGGGACCCTGTACTAAGGTATTCCACTAGGGCAGCGGAATATACAGCCGTGCGCAGAGAATTTGACCACAGTTCCTTCCAGCGCCAGAACTGATTAGGAGGGACAATGGAGGCTAAAGCGGCACTGATATCATGACAACTGCGCAAAATTGGTCGCACAGCATCAAGGAGAGGCGGGACTTGTTATCAACGGGTTAGACGTTGCCATGTAAGGCGAGGAAGAAACTGACGGGCATCCGTCGGTGTAGAATGAATTTTGTTCAATATCCCAAGCATGGTACGGGTTTTCTTGTCGAGATAGGTTACTTGATCTTTGATTTTCTTTCATGAGAGAGAGGGCTTCACTACAAAATCCGCCCATAACTGGATGCGCCATACCTCTCTAACCTCGACATCTTTTTCAAGGAGCTCGTTGAGTTGGTTCACATCTAATGGATCCATTTTGACAGGTCGAACAGTGGATGGCTGACTCGCCTATTTGCGGCTCCGATATTTCCATTTCGGGAATACGGAGTTGTCTCCTCTTCCTCGTTCACATCCTTTCCTTCTCGCCCGACCTCAACTCTCCTATGACCGTGACTACTGATGTGGACAAAATCAAAGCTTTACTCGCTAGGCTTCGCGACAACCCCGTCAACTCAGCGGACGGCTCGGACGACGTGTTATTTCAGGTCTACAGCTATCTAATGAAGATTCCGTCCAACAGTTCCGACAAATGTTATCATTGGTTCTGTTCCCGTGCAGATGAAGTAACAATTGACGCTGCCACCTTTCTTTTGAGGTTATTTGCCTACAATAGTCCAAAGGCAGATGAGTGGAAAGCTAGGTTGGTAGGCTGTCTGGCGGGGTGTTGTGCTTGTGTCAAAGCGTTTGGCGAAGTCAAGGTAACGTCTCGGTCAACGTGAGTATTTCCTGTTTTCTGCCAAATGATTGGTCGGGAGGGTTGAGGCAGATTGCTCGTGTTCTCCCTTTACGACCTTAGTCAGGGATGTTAAGGCTCTTATGGCTGACTGAGGAAACCAGGTATTTCGGCGCATTTTCAGACAACATTCTCCAGGGATTCTACAAGAGTTACGATGATTGGGAGTTAAAACTCGTAAAAGATGGTTTAGCTTCAGCTAGGATCAGTGTTACTTCTCGGAACGACTTCCCAGCTTTGCGCAATGCACCACCTGGTTCATTATATCACGCAGTCTCAAATTTACGCATACTCCGGGATCCAGACGTCCTTTCATTAGTGCGGTCTCGACCTTCCGTTTCGAACTGGCCAACGGATGTTCCACCCCCCGGACTGTTTGTTCTATTATTTGATGAAGCTCAGGATGTGCGGCAGTGGTCGAGGTCGTTTATGACATCGTGTTCGGAGATCCCTATGGCCGAGAATCACTTTGTCACTGGGCATGAGGTGGCCCTTCGAAGTATACTCGGCGTCATCGCGAAGACGGCAAACCAACATAGTCTGGTTGCACCACATCTACCTTCAATGGAGGGGGAGACTTCTCCCATCGGCCCCTCGTTTTCCTATACGTCAGATCCAAATGAAATCTGGCTCGCATTTTGTCAGGTTCTTCGCCAAATACCTATCAAGATACTTTTGCGAAAATATGGAGGAGTCGATTGTCGAAGTATCGTCACGGGTCACTTGCATGACACAGGGCCCCGTATGTATATGATCCTGCTTCGTGGGGAACCTGTGGCTGATCTTTTTTTAATCAGAGTTTGCGCATATACTACGGTGCATGCTCTTCCTTCTAAAGCGCCTGAATGCTGGCCTTTGGAAAGGCGAGGAACCCGAGTTCCCACAGATCGTGTTTGACGCTATCAAGGATAACCCATCTTATATAAAACTAATTGGTGAAGCGACTTCTCAAGATGAGAAACCCTGGTTTATCTCGTGGTTTGGAGAGTATTTGTTATCGCTGAAAGATTCCAGTGCCTTTGGCGATGTACTCGCAAAAATCGTAGACCTACTTTGCGAAGAACTGCAACACGAGAGGTTTAGGGAAGTACGCCCCATGGTCATGCTCGCTGCCATACGCGTTGGTATTTCCTTCCGGTATCCACGACAACATTACATTTAACTTTCTATAATAGTTACTTGCGACTCTGGTTCGCAAAAGTCAAACTGAAGAGCTGGCGCCTCATCGTCAAGCAATATTCAGCGTCTTAGACATCCATGTCGATGGCATCATATCCGTTGCTTTTCGTCACCAACATGCAGACGAAAAGTGGGAGTCTGCTCGTAGCGCTGCTCGCGATCTGGTGACAGCGTGCCTCGTGCGGGATGTGCGAGAAATCGCTAGTGCAATTGGCCAGTCT
This sequence comes from Phylloporus scabripes, assembly GCA_038090435.1. Lineage (NCBI taxonomy): Eukaryota > Fungi > Basidiomycota > Agaricomycetes > Boletales > Boletaceae > Phylloporus > Phylloporus scabripes. The sequence goes on along the minus strand of JBBPMS010000003.1, from coordinate 203,200 downwards.
TGCGTATATCTTGCTGGTCAAACCAACACGTTCTCGGTATGCGTTGTGCGAGAGCACATGTGGACAAAGATGTACGAGTCCCTGCAGACAAACGATGCGGATGGTGCTACTGCTCTCCTTGATCTGGTTGCTCGGTATTCCCACTTGGACGTTCTAAATCCTCGCGCCTATAAATCGATCTTTGCAAAAGCAGAAGCCAAAGTCGCCTTCGATTCCATCAATCGGTCTTTACAAGTTACTAGGCAAGGATTTGTTGAGACAATCTCTAAATTTGCCAACTACAATCAGCCATCCTTCTTGCGCAATATTCTCCACCGCCCAGACGTTGCCAGGAACGTCATGATGCTTATGTTTTCTCCAATTGATGATATTCAAACTGCCGCCAAGACATTGGTTGGACAAGCTTTCGACGTGGATGGTCGTCTTGATTGCTTTCGCGCATTACTCTCCAATTTACCAAGTCAATCTCTCTCTGCCGTGTTTGGGTTCCTTGAAACGTTCATTCGACATGCACCCCAAGTTACGGAGGCATGCAGCTTGTCAAAGTCCCTTGTGCAATGTCTTACGGACATCATCGAGGTACTATGCTCTAGGCTCGATGGTCTATTGCATTCAGACAAGTTCTTGCGAGCCGAGGATTTGCAAGGTCCTGCATCGCAACTCCCTCAGCTATGGTCGCTCATGACGCAGTCTATTACCGTGATATTCAAACGCACTCCACTGTGGGCAGACTACTTCCAGATACCAGACATGACAGTGTGGATGCGGGATGCTCTGATATTTGGTAGAGATATGCTGGCACAGTGGAGGGTCATGGAATCTACCGCTGTCACATCTACTGAAGGGGGGTCTGTGTCGCGCAGTCGGAAACCATTCAAGTTATCTCGGGTAGGAAAGCGGATGATGAACGATCTTCAACCTGTCTTACCCGAGCTTGCGCGGTGGCTTCGGCTGTCAGACGAGGAACTGCTACATCAATCATTCACTCTTGTTGAAACTGTTTTGGACTGCTTTCGGAAAACAGGTGTACCGCCCTCCGAAGCTGGTCTGGCAAAGTTGAACAAGCATGTGGAAGACGCTCGCAAGACCACAAATGGGGCTCCCAGAACTCGGCTCGACTCCACACGTATAGCGAAACTTGAAGACGCCCTTGCAGCGTTCGAGAGCGAAGACGACGACGTGGAAATCGTTTCGGTGACAACTACGGGCGGTCGCGCTTCGACTGCTACTGGCAAAGAGACAAAGCCGGTATGCCGGGAAGTGCAGACGAGCGCCAAGCCTGAGGCTCCTCAGAAACCTGCCAAGGCTTTGGCCACAGATCAATCCAAAGTGGAGGCACCTGCTTTTCCGACTTTCCAGAAGGTGAAGGCAGCTATCATTTCTGGTCCCAGTCACCTGCCCTCCGTCCACAATGATCTGCCTAGAACAGCACAGGCGGTTGATACATCATCCAGCGAATCGGAGTCGGATGTTGATGTTGGAGGGGCGAAAGGTTTAGCGGCTCTGGCCAAATTTCAAAAAACTCCGAAAGTGGCCAAGCCTGCTGAACGACGCCAGATTCGAATGCTCGATGTCACGAATCAAGCCAAGAATGCCACGATAGAACGGCTACATCGAAGGGACGACGCACGCAGGAGAACTATGCGGCTCAAACCAGATATTTCTGGGCTCCACCGTGCTTTGCTGTCATGGGACTACGATCACGAAGGTCCAGATCCTCCCACCCAAGGAATCAAACCAAAGTTGCTTCATGTCCCGGACAGGTTTACGGACCACCGCCAATATCTCGATGTATTTGAGCCGCTCCTGCTCCTTGAATGCTGGGCTCAGATTGTACAATCCAAGGAAGAGAATCAACCGTCGTACGATTTCAAAATCTGCTCGAAGCAGTACACGGACGACTTTATTGATCTCGAGGCCACTACATCTGAGGCTCTTCAGAAAGATTGGCGCCTGTCGGAAACAGATGTAATTCTGCTTAGACATCCTTCTGGGAAAAAATCGCTTCTTGCCAAAACCCTTTCATACAAGACCACTTCGACTGGTGCACAAATGACTATTCGGTGTTTCATACTCCATGGGGCTGACCCCGGTTTGCAAATAAACAGTATCTGGAGTGTGAAGAAAGTATTTGGGTATGCTGCTCCTTCAGTGGCTACATTGGTGATGTGATGACTTTTCCTTAGTTTGGCTACACTGCATCGCGAATATGCCGCTTTGATGGCACTTCCTTTCTATGATGCCTTTCAGGCCATCATGCACCCTCGTATTTCCTCAATCCCACACCTCAATAAACATGATATTGATCAAGCAATGTCAACCTATCGTGTTAACGAGCCTCAGGCAAGAGCTATTCTTAGTTCGTTGCAAGCCCAAGGGTTCGGGTTGATTCAAGGGTAGGTGTGCTTGTCAATCCCAATGACATGATCGATCACACGTTTTGAAGGCCTCCTGGGACAGGCAAAACTTCCACTATATGTGGGCTGGTTGAGGCATTTCTGTCGCAACGACCTCGACCCACGACATCCATACAAGCGGGGCGGAACTCTACACAAGCAGACAAAGGGCCAGTACAGAAAGTTCTTCTGTGCGCTCCGAGTAACGCTGCGATCGACGAGGTTGCCAGTCGCCTCAAGGAGGGCTACCGAGGTACTCAGAAGCGCGGCGACCCCATCAAAGTAGTCAGGATCGGGAGTGAAAAGGCAGTAGACATCAGTGTTCGGGATATCGCGTTAGACTATCTGGTGGAACAGAAGGCGAATGGCGAAAATACGCAAGACTCCTCCAACGAGGCCGGAAAACAAATAGCTCTGCTTCGACAGGAGATAGAATCTGTTAAGCGCGCCAAGCAGGAAGCGTTGGAGGAGCTAGGCACGATACAAAACAACACTGCAAGGACACTTGCGCTGGAGGAAGGGATCAAGAAGCTGAATTCCCGCCGAATGGCTCTGACCCAACAGTTCGATCGTCTGAAGGACAAACAAAAGTCCGACAATCGAACCTTGGATGCTGTGCGAAGGCGAATGCGATTTGAGATTTTGCAAGAAGCAGACGTAATTTGCGCTACGCTGGCGGGATCTGGCCATGAGTCGATCGAGCAGTTGGAATTTGAGATGGTTATCATTGATGAAGCTGCTCAAGCCGTCGAGTTGACGTCGTTGATCCCTCTGAAATTCCATACTGTCAGGTGTATCATGGTTGGAGGTGAGAATTTATGAGGCACAGGCTATGACCTATTTGTTGACCCTTTTCTGTAGATCCCCAACAACTCCCGCCCACCGTGCTCTCTTCAGAGGTAACGAGTCTTCATTGTATATCTTACTTCCCTCCTGATAGATCTATCTAGGCCTGTAAATTTAACTACAATCAATCCCTTTTTGTTCGCCTGCAGAAACACCGACCAGAGGCTGTCCATCTGCTAAGGTGAGGACGATACTTTTTTTTTTAAATTTAATGTTTTGCTGAAAGTTCATGTAGCATTCAATACCGCATGCATCCAGAAATCAGTCAACTCCCTAGTAAACTGTTCTACCAAGGCCGTTTACTCGACGGACCTGATATGGCTATCAAGACTACACAACCCTGGCAGTCACATCCAAAATTTGGTTGTTATCGCTTCTTCAATGTCTCGCGCGGCAAAGAAGAAGGGACTATTGGCCATTCAATGAAGAATATAACGGAATCCCAAGTAGCAGTCGCTCTTTACGCAAGATTGCGCAAAGAATTCGTGGCGATTGATCTCGATTTTCGGGTTGGCATTGTCTCCATGTACCGTGGTCAAGTGATCGAACTTCAGCGTGCATTCGAAAGGAGGTTTGGAGAGGATATCCGCGGGAAGATACATTTTCATACAGTTGACGGCTTCCAAGGTCAAGAAAAGGATGTCATCATTCTTTCGTGCGTGCGTGCCGGCCCCGGTGTACAGTCGGTTGGCTTCTTAGCTGGTGCGTTTCCTGGACCAGGATCAATGTATGAATTAACATTTCCACCAGATGTTCGTCGAATGAACGTGGCTCTTACCCGAGCAAAATCATCCTTGTTCATCTTGGGAAATGCTCCGACGCTTGAGAGGAGTAACGCAGACTGGAAAGAAATTGTAAACAATGCCAGAACCAGGTCGCTGCTGACCGACGTGAGCTATCCAGTCAACCACCGCAATACTTGCCTATAATCTTGTATAACAGGTGGATGTGTCCTACTTCACAGAGTCTACCTCCGTGCGGTCAGCCCGGTCAGCTTCGCCAACAAAAGCCAACAAGCAGCGGCCAGTTCCCCAGGCCCCGGAACCTGTTGATCTTGTCACTCCTCAGAGCTTGGCTGAATCCGTTCGCGCGAAGCCGCAGTCACAGAACCTTTCTGCACCCGTTCTCCCCACGTCGGTGCAAAAGAGCGATTCTCTGCAATATCCCCAACTACCAAAGAGACCATACGTCGAGGATGCGTCTTCGTCAGCGAACGAGCACAAACCAAAACCACCACGTAAGCGGCCCAAGAAGGACAAGGGCAGTATATTCATTCCAAAGAAACCTAAACCATAATCTATAGATGTCAGAGAGGCATGACTTTGTGGTATACCTACTATTCTCTGCACGGAACTCATCTACGTAGACCACTCTCACGTTGATTAATTGCATGGGTTATATTGTATTTTATCGATGCTACGAAGCTCTTATTGGTGGGAGTTCCCACTGGTCAGGACCAAACTTTGGTATCATCATCAAAACGCCCGCGCTGTTTTTCGCGGGTTTAGTGAAAGTGCACAATGTCGTCTTTCCAAGGGTAGAGAGCCACGCCGGGTTGATCAATGTCAATCCTATCAATGTTGAGTAAAACTCTGGTGACGTTAGGCAGGAGACTTCTCACCTTTCAGCCATGGTTTGGTCGTCCTAACGATCTCAGTGAAAACAATGTAATCCGGAGGTGAACTCTGTGAAAGGACAGACGATGGATGTATGAATACATCATCATGGATACCGATGGCTCTGTACGGGACCCCTTTCGCAGTCGTATATTGAATCCCAGTGGCTGATTTCTTTTGCACAAGGTCCTTTCGCACGGCTACCTGATCGATGAATGCAGCGGCCAACAACTGACGAAGGGCCTTCAACTGTCAAATAGTGTTCAACGTGACCTTATCCGACGGCAAGTGGAGAGAGCTCACTTGTGTTTCGTTTGGTGGCTTGAGGGGTCGTGACAACCCCGTATCTACACCAGGGAAGGTCGCGCTCACGATGTTGCAAATTTGTGTTCTCAATTTGTGAATCTCCTCCATGGCCTGAATGTTACGTCAGCAAACGGGAAGATGAATCCAAGACCTTGAGTCACTTTTGGTCGAACGAAATGGTCCGAGCAGAACTGGAAACCACCTCCAGCGAACTCGTATGCACCGATGACAGAGAGTATGCGGAAGATGTCACTCATTGACTTTCCCAGCGAAGCGTGGACCTAGTGCACACTGTATTAGCACTGTGCATGGAAAATTACACCCTATAATACCTGTTGCGACTCAAAAAAGGCCTTCCGACGCGCTCTTCGAATCTCTTTTGCCTTCACTTTGTCGCTCTTGATGTAATCCAATCCATCATTTTCCTCATCGTTGGAATCTTGGCCTTCGCCAAATCCCTCTTCATGCAGGAATGGATCCCCTACTGTCATGATAGATACGATGGTGATCACATATGGCAAACAGCCATGCTGTTGACCGGAAACGAGCATTCGAGAGTATCGAGGGGCGAGAGGGAACAGGCTCATGGACTTGCCGAGCGACGTAATCTTGCCTCCAATCGTAGTAATTGACATTTCGGAGGTTACTGGAGACGCGAGGGGTGTACTGCTCACCGCACCGAGATGGGTCAATACCGTCTCAGCTTTCTTCAAAGCCTGCGTGTCGGGAGGAGTCGGGAAAGGGAAATTCACCACTGCATCGATACCCATGCTTTTCATTTGAAGTACTACGCCCTCTATTGGCGTGCGAAGTATTTCAGGTGGTGAGAATGGTTCGAAATAGTGTTCGTAGAGCGCGGATGAATAGAGTCTGTAGCAATGTCCGGGGCCAGTCCGACCAGCTCGACCAGCTCTTTGTGCCGCCGACGCTTTCGATATCCAGTTTACTTGGAAGGATTGTATACGGTTCGTGGCATCGTATCTGCGCTGATAATTTCTATGAAAAGCATGAGGTCTGTCGTGAGAAGCGATTTACCTCCTTTGCTCGCCCGCAGTCGACAACATAACGGATTCCAGGAATCGTCAAAGATGTTTCAGCTACATTCGTTGAGACCACCACTAGACGGTGTCCATGTGGTGGTGATTCGAAAACCCGCATCTGTTTATCACTCGGCAAAAGAGAATATAACGGAACAATGTGCATCGGAGCTGAAGGATGCATGTTCAGAAGCAGGATCGCCAGTCTGTGGATCCAACTCACATTCACTCTCTTCGATGTCGTCGACAGTATCTTCGTCAATGCTGTCCAAAGCCTCTGAATCTTCTTCGGGCGCACCGTCAACATCTAAAGCTAAGTCTTGGCTTCCGACTCCCAATTCCACGTCTTCTGCCTCTAGGGCAACTGATGAAACTGTTGAACGACGCTTTTCATAGAACAATGATGAAGTGGCGTACCTTCTGCGGCTGCGGCTATTTGGGGAGGGTCTGGAGTTTCGTCTTTGAAAAACATGGAAGCATTCACCAACCGCCTCCTACGTATTCGAGTTGCGATAGCTTTTGGGCTAAATTTTGCTTCTAGACTCCTACAGACACCTAATATTTCGTTTTGACCCGTCAAAAAGATCAAAATGCCGCCTGGGGGCAGGCGAGAATGGATCTTCGTGGTTTTTTTGACCGCTTCCTTGACATAATCCGAGGGTGTTCGGCGATTGAAATGAATGGTCACCGGGTGCTGGCGTGCAGATACGCTGATTACCGGAGGAGGGGACGGAAAGAGGAGCTTGTTCTCTGCAAAGTCACTGACACGCAGAGTAGCAGACATTATGATTAAGCGCAGCGGCTTTACGCCGTCCTTTTTGTCTTTCCACAGTTGCTCTCGTAACTTCAAGACACGGCTAAGTACACCGATAAGTATATCGGTGTTCATGCTGCGCTCGTGAGCCTCGTCGATGATGATGACAGAATATTTGGATAGTAAAAAATCAGTGGCCAATTCGCGTAACAGAATACCATCAGTCATAAACTTGATTGTGGTGGATGGGGACACGGTCGCGTCATAACGGATTTGATACGAGACCCGGGACGAAGTTAGAGACAGTTCATGTGCAACACGTGCAGCCATTGAAATTGCTGCGACTCGTCGAGGTTGTGTCACCCCAATCATGCCAGGATTATCTGGAGAGTAAAAGGTAAGTATATCCTCGCTCAATGTAGGATCTACACACCTCCGCTGGGGTCTCCAAAGCCCGCTTCGTAGAGAAACTGTGGTACTTGTGTAGTTTTTCCACTACCAGTCTCACCACATACGATCACGACAGGATGAAGCATTATTGACTCCATGATGGGTTGCTCCTCTGCCGTTATAGGCAACATTAAGCGGGTCTCTTCAACGTCTGTAGGCCGCGTGACGGAGACAACCTTGGTTTTCCATTCTGAGGACAACGAGCTCGCTGGGTTTTTTGATAAATGTTCTGCTAATGCGGTGACAGGAAATTTTAGGTCATCCCCAAGCGGACCACGCATCATGGTATCTTCATCATGATGGGAAAACTTGAGCTTCTTTAGAGGAGGCTGCAAGGTAGCGTCAAGCGTCTGCTCGCCAACAGCGGATAGATCATCGATGGGGGCGACGTAACCCTTTGCCGCTGATAGCTGTTTCATCGCCCATGCCTTGAAACTTGCACGTTTTGCAGGAGCAGCGCTAGTCTCCAGACCAGAAGAACCGTCGCCGTCTGAATTGCCATCTGATGTGGACCTCGGAAGAGAGCCAGCCTCGCCGTCTCCGTCCTCGTCGGCTGTATCATCCGCAGAATTTGAACTATCGAACGACAAATCACACTCGGATTCGGGCTCAGGACATGCGGATTGCTTTGACCACCGTCGAAGGCTTGCCTAAGGAAGGGTAACGAGATTGAGTACTACAGACCACCAACGGACTGACCTTTTGATCGTTCGTTTTTCTTCGGATGATGCGGGGAGTTGTGAAAGTACCATCCGGATTTCGTCTAAGGGCACCTCCCACGACAACAAACTCTGTTGATTTTTCCGGCACGGCCAAATTTGCAGACGCATCCACGACCTGAATAGCGTTTGCAGTGGGAGTATCGACTGAGTCAACGCTAAGGTCTGGATCTATTGCATCTGGCTCGACGGCCTCGCCGTCAGCGATTCCTTTGACAAGAATGTTATTGCGCCGCCACCGTTTGTTTGATGAACCATCCATAAGATGCCGAACATCTAGATCTTCAGCTTTGTCCAATCGCTCTCGGTGAGAGATCGCCCTTCCTGTCCCAAGTGTGGAAGAAGACTGCAGCTCCACAGTTGGTACTGATGCCTGAGTCTGACTGTACAGTTGAGTGCACGGCTGGAGAAGGTGAAAGTATACATACGCCAGTTTCTCAAAGATCAACATTCTCTCCTCTTGCCTCAATTTCTTGTCCTGTTAAGAGACACATCAAGACGCGCGTAGGGAGAGAGGTATGCCTTACGATATACTTTTCTAGTCTTCTCCTTTTCTTGCTCGAGACGTTGGTTTCCGATTGTGCTGCAAGCTACGACAATTAAAGATGCACGGTTTCAATATCTGTGACTTGCCTCCTGGACGAGTCTCTCCTTTCTCTCCTTTTCTTTCTGTTCTCGTGATTTTGGCGCGAGTATTTCTGCATTAGGATCCACCATCGCTGCAGAAACAGCAGGTGGATATCGAGGCTGTTTTCCCTTCTTTAGTGGTCCTGGGCATGACTGGCGCGCCTTGGCGTTGTACCTTTCTCGAACCCGTTTCATCTAGGTCAGAATTTAGTGTGGACCTGCGAACTATGCCGCGCATAACAAGGAGCCATTACATAAGCTCACTGGCGAAGTGAACCAACAGTAACACTACGAGCAGTTGACATTTTCCGCTACAATAATCAAATCTAACACAAGTACATGACAACTGGACAGAAACCAGATTCATCGAACCAACCAACCATAAGTGTAAGTGTAATTTGAAAGATGGATATATCCGATCGTCTCCATGAAGCATCCTTATGCATCCGGTACAATCAGGATGAAGCGACGACGAAAGCGTTGAAGTTGTACGAAGGTGGTGTGGGATTGAAAGAGAAATTGTTTGGTTGAAGGTTAATGACGGTTTGGCCGTCCCTTTGCAGCACGGCTTTCATAAACCCTCCAGCGGAAATAGGCATTGAAAGCTTTGTTGCCCCGGCTTCGACGTCGAAGGTCTGCGACTCGGTAGATGACGACGAAAGCGTGACAGTCGCTGAGGAAGTCGCGAGAACAACCACCCAAAGCTTGTCCACTGTCTATACGATCGAGAATCTCAGATGATGATAAAAAGCTGTAAAAAAAGAACACACAATCTGGTAATTGGTGGGTGGACCGACCGGATCTGGAGCAGTAGCAAAGGCTGGATGGGGGCGAGACCACATAAAAATCTGGTCCTTTGGAATGGGTGGGTACGATCCCGTCTTGAACGCAGCAGCATAAAATGATGTCAGACTGAGCCAGGCTTGAAGATGCACACTCGTAATGAGACCACAGATTGGAGGGTACTGTATAGCGCACCAGTATGGTCAAATCCATCCACCCAAGCCTCACTGTTTGGCTGTGCACCTTCAATGGGCCCAAGGTAATGTGACTCTCCATAATCATTGTATGAGATAACCTGAACAATATCGATTTGATCGCGTTTTGCGATTAGATATTCCCAGCGCTTGGCAAACAAATGGTCGTCGAATACATACATGAACTAATGATTAGGATCAAAACCGGTGTGAAACGAGTGTAATAGATGACCCACATTCTTATTATAAGTCTCTTTGGAATAGTGTGTGAAGAACCAAGGAGACACAGCAGGCATATAAGTCGCATCAAGAACACCCAGCGCCTCGATATAGGCGTCGTCGGTTGTGAAAGCCCCGAAATCGGTCGAAAGTAAACCAAGAAGAGAAGGATCGCTAGAAACGGACGCTTCTGTGATTTGTGTGGCCCATCCACTATTCCACTGGAAGGGCAAAGATGGCATCAGAATCACGACGGACAGGACGACGATGCCTACGCTCATTATACCATCGATGATATCCCTGAAATCCTGAAAAGTAGACGTATCCACAAAGAAAGACGGCATAAAGAAGACGGCATTTTCCTCCAGCAACGGGTGCAAAAATTGGGACGACCACCCCGATTGTACTGAGCTTTGGCCAAATTGGCAAGACTCTCCAGAGAAAGTTGAAACCAGAACCCGACCATTGTAGATGAGTGCATTTGGATGACTGGCGTATGTGGTGATATAGTTTCGGAGCGTAGCAGCGTCACTGGGAGTACTGCAAGGAAGAGAACTAATGGCACACGTTAAGACAAGGAGGAGGAAAGGGGTAACAGCAGACGCACGTCATATCGAATGACAAAAAGAGCTTGAAGCCCGTGCCGAATTGCTGTGCAGCATCATACCTGGTCGAGCATGAGAAAAAAGTAAGGATGGATTATTTCACACCTACGCATTTTTAACCTGCTGTGGCTGCCAGTCGTCCTTTCCAACGTTCAGTGCAAAAGCATCGATTCCAGATTGATGCGCAAGGGTAATATCTGACAACCAGGTTTGTAGGGTGTATGGATAAGCGTTTCCGACCATAAAATGGCATGCGACAATTTTGGGGGTGTCCCTCTTGGAGGGGATCATGGAAGGGTCGAGTACAGTGGCTGTGCTGATCGGGCCGGCCCAAGCGGCGAAGCACAAAGACAAAAGTACACAGAAAACGAGCATCACAAGCGGATGGTATGGCAAAAAGAGTGAGGGTGAGTAGCAGTAGAGTTGGTGGAGACAACGAGGGACGGGAGACCATTGTGACCGAATTCGCACTGTCTTATACTCGACAATTACCGTCGGATTGGATGAATCATGTGACTTGCATACGGGTGCTATGACATCTCGATTCCCACCGCGACAGAATCTATTAAAGTAAGTCTCATTGTCCAACCACGTCAAGCTTTTGACTCTGCTATAGCCTCACTTTGTAATCTCTTGGTCAACACTTGGTCAATGGAAAAGCCAGATTACTTACGGTGCAGTAGACTTGTCCTCCCCCGTCGCCGGGGTCGCTAGGTCATCCTCGGCAGGTGTGGCTGACGTCGGGTTTGACTCGGACCCGGGCGTAGTCTCCGTTGCTGACACTACCTCGGAGTGTGTTTCGGTAGCTGAAGCCTCGGTAGTCGTCTCCTTTGCTACCGCTTCCTCCCGTTCCTGGGCGTCCTTCGGAGAGTCGGCCGCCTAATGATATGAGAAGCAGGCAAGACAACTACTCAGCGACACTGCTTACAAATGCCTTTTCTATTGATTCCTTGACTTCCTGGCCAGAAACCTTGGTGCCCTCGTCATCCGCGATGTCCTCTTGGAGCGAGGATTTAGTGTGTTGCTACCGAAACGAATCTCGTCACCAGTGCAAATTAGTGAATGAACAAGTGACACGTACAGCATGGTTGTCCCTATCTCTGTCCTATATTGGTGGTCAGGTTGTCATGCTGATATTTAAATCGACGTGTCACGTACATGGTGGTTTTTGGTATTCCCGTTGTCTGCGGCCCCGTGACGGCCTTTGCGAGCTGACGGGGAGACAAGGTACAGGAACTGTATGACAAGTAGGTTTGAAACAATAGCTGGCGAACCCATGGCAGACTCACGAGAGGACCAAACACCAGCGCGGACCCGATCTGGAAGGGCACGCGTCAGGCAAGTTTATACAGTGAACACGAGCAACGAGACACACCATCCATGTCGTGTCGCTCGATGTGCTCCCATGACTGCTCCCTGAGCTCGTCATGCGTCGGGTGAGCGCGAGGCGCGGCGGGCGGGCTGCTACACGCGCGGAAAGACGGAAATGAGAGACAAGACGATGAGACATGTCGAATGTCGAAGTTGGGTCTATTGCAACAAATTTCAATGACGTTACGCAGTGTGAACGAAGCGGCAAAGACCGGAAAGCCATTTGGTAACTACATCGTCTTGTTCCACCAACTAGTCATCATCTCCATCTCTCCTTCGCTGTCCTCAGCGGGGTCCGGATTGTTCACAATCATGACCCGTCTTCTGGACGTGCGCTGCACACTCGCCTCCTCAACCTGAGACTTTCCGAACCCAAATCAGCCTACGTCGTTCCGTAGTACACCGTCTCACCGACCTTGGGCGATGCTTGCCATTGACCCGGTATCTGCACTCTCCCGCCCGGGTGTCTTCGATTCATCCTGAATATGTAGTCCATCTCCTGCAATTCTCTCTCCGCTCGTGTCGACCATGATCTTGGAAACTCCGCATATTGGACGTCGCCGTGATTATGTCTCTTCCATGTCCTGCGCTGCGTTACGAATTCCATCGCTAGGGCAACGAACCTTTGGAGCAGTCCCTACACCAGTCCTAGTGAGCCACAGACGGCCGAGATTCCAGTACGTCGAATCTCACCAGTATTGACATCCTTCACTTCGTAGTTGCACTGACCACGAGGACAACCGTCGCGTATACAACCCAGAGTGACTTATGTATGGACGGCAGCCAAACATATTCACGGATTGCACAGCAGGCAATACCATATCCTCGCTGATCAGTCTCGAATGCCTGATGTACTCCCGCTCCCGTCAATTAATCTTCACGACTTAATCTCCATGTAACCTGAGTCAAGGTTTCGAGATAGCGGTGGGTCGTCAACAATGTGCATGCTCAAACTATGTTCTCCAACACCAGCATGTCACACAGAGCGCCGCTCGGGTAACGTTTACATACTCAGGCTTCTTCGGGAGCAAAACTGGTGTCCTTTCGATTCCTCATCACACCAGCCTTTATCCAATTTCCGAGATGCCGGATGAGTGCAACCTGCTTCAACAGGCATGTAGATTAGCACATATGATCTCACTGCAGCATCAAAGGGGACACTGTTTAGAACGGCATCTTGGACCCCTCATTTAACTGACCCCCCCCACGTGCTCGGCGATATCTGCTCTGAAGAACTACCGCTCTGGAACGAGCTTTGTCGCGCTTGCACGGCTCTGGTATCGACAACAACCAGGTGGTGTCCTGCACGTGCCGAACGCCGCACCCGCATCCCAGTTCGAGTACCCGCGCTCCATCGGTGAATGGAAGCTCCACTAATAGATGTGCCCAATGAGTGTGGTGGACAGGGCGGTCGTTATCCTGTCTACCAGTACGACAAGATGTCATGTCCAGTGCGAAAAATCTCTTTCGGTTCTATTGCCAGCGAGGCGATAGGCGGTAATGAAGAGGAGTGGGTGCTTGGTAACACGAGGACGGGAATGCGTTGTCATGGGGGGCTATTATTTTTGAATAGTTGCCGAATCATACTGAGCGAACGCCGTCCGCGGCACAGATCCCTGGGGAGCAGAAATCATCGTGGTGTTACAACGTGTTCGATCGGTGACCAGTGTGGGTTTCGAGCCGATTTTATGGTCATTGATCGAGGACATGCACACCATCAGCACGTCCTCGATTTAGTTCATACTTCTTCGCAGACCCATTCACATACCGGCCCGCCTAGCTCAATCGGCCAGAGCGTCAGACTTTTAAGACGGGCATGATCCCCCTGCAGATCTGAAGGCTGCGAGTTCGACCCTCGCGGTGGGCTATCGTTTTTTTTAGCTTGTTTTGGAGTTTTCCCTTGCATATTGTAAGTAGTTATATTTATCTTCAAAGGTAACATACATTTCGTTGGCATCAAGTAATCTAATAATGTTGTTGAGTACATTCATGGAGCATGGAACAACATACACAGGTAGAAATCGAAGGAATCTAAAACACTAGGTGGACAAACGTACAACATCCACCCATGCACGCAATGAACATGTGTCTAGGCTATGAGAGATACGGAGTATAGGCATGGCTGAATGTATGTCTGACCTTCCACATATATCATGGTTGTATCAGGGAGAATCTAGAGGAAATATCCCAAGCAGCGGCTAAGTAAGTGCACGGATAAATATCCAGATGAATGACTTGGTTGAAACAGTCTTCTGGAACATGGCTTCTATCACGGCCGTATGGGTCATGTGGGTTTGTAGTAGACCGTGGTAAGGTACTATCATGCCCATGAGTAATCGTATCATCCCCAGAGACATATAAATATACCTTCTGTCGATAACGGATCGTGTTTCCGACCGCGAGCACACCATTGCGAATCGCGCTCGTGCTCAGATGATGCAGAACGACATGGGAGGGCACAGGCAACACGCTTGCATCATCTGACAATCCTGGCCCATCCAGACCAAGGCGTGTATGAGCTTGGGACGACCCCGCAAGGTGCGTAACATCCGTGCCGCTCGCAGTGGTAATTGGAATGGGAAGGTGTTCGTCCTCCCCGGCCTTATCCCCTCTATGGATGTCCCGTGCAAGCGTACTAGTCATTCCGAGTAGTGACCGTCCCTGCCTCCGCCTGTGCTCGCGTTCTCGCTCTTTTTCTCGTTCCTTCTCCCGCTCCCGCTCCCGGCCCCTTGTAGGCGGGGGTTGTCCAACCTTGACGTTGAGAATTAGCTTGTCCAGGTGCCTGGGAAGAACCGGAGCCGGAGGAATATTGGGGGCGGGAACATGGTGGGTGCTGCTGTAGCCTGACTGATCATATTCTGCAGCAGCCGTATAGGCGAGGTATGCTTCTTCCTCATGGGCAGCAGCAACGAGTTCAGCGGGAATTTCATCCGTCCACTTGGACGACGATCCAATGGGATCTGATGAGAAAGGTGCATCGACTGTAGAATCCTGAGTAGATGTCGTAGTGGACCAGAACGAATGAACGGGCTGAATGGGTTGCTTCACAGGTACAATAGCGCCAGACGTGCGTTGAGGAGGTGTCAAACCAGAAATTGGAACTGCAACGTAATTTGCCAAACTACCTTCGTCGTCTACAGCTGTCGGAAGGTCATCGGCTAAACGCCACTGTTCATCGACAATGAAACGGATGTGATGTGTTCCGGGCATGAGCGAGACCCAGGTGGACCACGAAGTATCTGCAGGGGGGTTGCTACCACGCAAATCAGATGGAGGGGCGAAACAACAAATCAATCGGGACGGAACATACTCTGATTCCATTGGTTGACGACCCTTCCAATTGTCATCACCCGCGCGTGCAAGCACGACAGATTTTCCTCCTCCGTGCCACGTAATTTTAACGTTAACAGGTTCTTTTCCATCGTCCGAGCGACGATTAGAGATAGGCTGCCCAAGGTCATCTAGATTGTCGGTCGCTGCGGCCGCAAGTTCTTCCTCGGCCTTGTGCAACGCAAGAGGGATTGTCGAGTAAACCGTCTCTCGAACGAACTCCTTTAGGTCGGATTGTGGCGCGGATACTTCAATCTGGCTCTCCGCATAGAGCTCTTGCATGCGGGGTTGCGCGACAGCCTGGCCGCGTGAAGTGAATGAATGCGTAGAATTGTATTGAAGAGGAGCGCCACGGAAAAATGGGCTACCGCGATTGCGGGCGTGGTGTTGATGATGAGGAACCGGAATATGGGTAGACGGTGGCTGTTCGAGGAGCAAGTCTGAGGAGAAGTTGGAGGTATTGGGCTCTCGTGCGAGATTCACTTTTGCATTTGTTTGCCTTCCACGAGGGGAAGTACCCGTATTTGATGCATTGTTCATAGTGCCATTGTTGGAAACTGGGATCGGGATCGGGATTGGGGAAGTAGTTCTAGGTGGACGACGGTGGGATGATAAAGGAGATGAATTGGCAGAGTTTTGGTAGGACTGTGCAGGAGTCAGAGAAAGGAGCGCGAGATCTGGCAGCTCGAGGGATTTTTTCTTTGTGCGCAGGGAGCGGTGAGGCTGGTTGGGGTTGGGAGAGGGCGAATGGGACTTTGGCTGTCTACGACTCGGTGAATCGATTTGCTTGGCCGGAACTGGTGATGGTCGACTATGGTTCACGTTCGAGGTTGTATTGCCCATCGCATAGATCGCTTCGCCTGTCCTTCAAGGTCCGTCTACAGTTGAGCTCTTTGTTGCCAACAGTGAACTCGATGGACGTAAAAGAAGAGTTAAATCCGATGAGGATCGCTAAAGCTTCCTCTGATAACCTTATTATCAGTAAACTGTCATTATTTATTATGTAATATAACATATAATTTAATCACTTATCCTCCATGTGACCAAAGTCAGCCCAAGAAAGAATGCAACATAGAGGAATCATAAAATGCCGGGAATATCCCAAATCGCTGGTAGTCATCTTGATTGAAATCCCCTTGCAACTTCATACCTTTCAAAGGGTCTGTAGGTCTTTCGGGGTAACATAGCTGTATCTGCACAGCGTTACGTAATTGTAGAGTCAACTTGAAACACACCACTACAAAGTCATGTTCAATTCTTGAACGCTCCACTCGGTCGGCCTAAGCCTTTGACTCGAACCATGTTTAAACTTGTGTAGCACGACTTGGGATGCTAGTCAACACATCTAGGTGCAGAAAATTCGATTGTGAACACTGGCTATATTATTAACATCCGGAGCCTTAATTCAATGTCTCACTCGTCTTATACTTGCACAACAACGTCGCGTTAGTCCAGAAAATCTGCTGTTGGACATGGAGGATTCAGCCCAAACGCCCTTCATTCCTACAGAATACGACGTACTCTCCGCTGCCCCCGCCGATGCTCCGCAACCTCCTCAGCACCCCGATCTGCCCGTCAGGAAACGTGCACTACAACACACACACACCATGATTGCTTCTCAAACATCGTCGGAGGTTGCGCAGGAACTAGCCACACCACGCAGGGATCCACAATTTTATATGACTGATGGAAGTTGCGTACTCCGTGTCGGCAATGCCCTCTTTAATGTACGACGCTGATCTTCTCTCTGCTCACACGATATGGACACTTAAAATGCGATTACTATTGTAGGTTCACCGTAGTATCCTATCAGCGGACTCTTCTTTCTTCAGTGCCATGTTTACTCTTCCTCAGGGAGACATGGCCATAGAAGGGACGTCAGACGACAGTCCGATCATCCTGCACGGGGAAACACCCGAAGAGTTTCGCAATTTCCTTTGGTCCTTATATGCTCTGTAAGTTTTCGGTCCACTTTCACTCTATCCAGCCTCATCTGTGCACAAACATCAGCCCACACGAAATAATGGTCGTCAGAAGCCCTCATCTTGACCTTAATCGCTTCATAGACATCGTCAAGGTAGCCAACAAGTACTCATTCAAGTCAGTCGAGACATGGGCTCTGGATGCCATCCAAGAATTCATCGAAAGAAAACCATCACCGTTGCTCGACACCATCCCCATTGGATTTCCTTTCGCCACCAATTCACCATCATCCAGTTTCGTAGAGAGCAAGCGCCAAATATCCCGCTTGTTGCAGCTTGCGCAAATGTGTGGGCACGCGAACCTTCTTGATACTACGACCACATTGCTCCGGCAGCTCATGTCGGCTTCAGTTCATTTTTCATACCTAGCAATGTCTCTGGCAGATGATCTGAATCTCAGAGAACTACGGGGTCAAGCGTACTTGGAAGTTCTACAAAGATGCATATTCATCTGCGGTCGCGATGAAAATGGCAATGCCCTTGTAGAAGGTGACATATACGAGAGTTCCGATGGATTGGACCGTCTCGTTGTTAGTCCTGCACAGCAACTTCGTTTGCTATCTGGATATCATCGCCTCTCCAAAGCATGGGAGAAACTCCGCGCCATCCCCTTGACAGTTGAGCATGCTCCTGCTTGCGAAAATTGGAATCAACGATCTTGTACTCAGAGCTGGACAGAATTCTGGGACGTGACGACGCGATCAAATGGAGTACTCGCACTTGGCGCAGCCAATGTAATCGGGAAGTTGCAGGTGATCCTAAAAGAGTTCGAAAAGTGGGGCGCTGCGACGTATATGCACCATGAGTGCAAGTTGGTTGCCAGGCGAGCCATACAAGACGCAATGAAGCATATTAGCGATTCCTTGCCAGATTTTTTCCATGAAGCCGGGGAGTACTGATGGATGCTGACTGCTTTTGTTCATCCGCAACTGTGACATACATACACATGATCTTGTTCAGACTTTCTGCTTCCCCCTCACGACTGTGTCCTCGTAATTAAACGAATCATTTGAAACATTGCGGGATTCTCCCTTCCAAGGACCGTCCGATATTTGGTACGTATCTGCGGTTGACATGGCCACCATACTAAGCATCAGGTTATCGATGTTATTGTCCGACGGGGGCTGTTCCAGGCCAATTTGCGACCCTCGCCTGAGCATCTGTTGAAGATTCTCTTCCTCCTCTATATGCTGTACGCGAGCCCTAAGACTTCGCAGAATCATGTCAAACAGCTCTGGACAAAGTGAGGGTGCGCTGCGTTCAGGTGGCGTGGCTCACTCACTCTGTTCATCTATCTGATTCTGTGGCAATGGTTGGATCAATGCGGAGAACGACATGAGTTCCTCCTCGATTCTTGGGGCATCTAACTTGAGTTTGGAAGACCATTTATGTTCGAATTCATGGGGACTCAGCTCGGAGTCAGATTGGCTGGTTTCGTCTGCCCCATATGCTGTACCCACGGAACTGGCGGGTGATGGTGCGCGGATGACGGGCGAGGCGTAGGCAGGGTCGCCCGTGTGGATGACCGCGGCACTTGGCATAGTCGTTGAAAGTAACGTGATTTACTCAACGCGGTGTGACATTGTTGACGCGTGACAATCAGTCACGCGAGATTTCCACAATAAATTCCTCGTGGCGCGTCTTCGCTCTCCTCGTCCGTTCCACCATCTAGCCCAGTCTACATTGGTTATTGTTTTGCATTTTGGCTCATTATGGCATATGTTTTTAAGAGAGGTTAGTATCTGTGTTATCCTCGTTGGTCAGGGTTGACTGTGATGTGTCGCTTCGCCTTGCAGATGGGTAAGCTACTTTCTTGGACGTGACGCGACGCGTCTTATCAATATCTCTCACCAGGCGTAAGGAGAATGTACAGTTTGATAAGGTGGATCATTTTTGTTATGCCACGACAACTTTGTTTACGCGACTGTCAGATCACAGCGAGGATAAACAAGCTCTGCTATGGTCTTGATCTGGACTATGTTGATCCAATCGAGTATGTCTCTTATTGAGTTTCGCCATGCTGGGTATTGATCATACTCAGGGTAGCGAAAAAAGTAATCGCTGGTGTATACCAAGGCGTAACTACTGTCGAGCTCGATGTTAGTTTCAACACGTGCCCTTCTACATGCACTCTAATGTCATAACAGAACCTCGCGGCAGAAACCGCTGCTTGTCTCACCACAAAACACCCAGACTATGCTGTCCTTGCGGCACGTATAGCGATATCTAACCTCCACAAGGAAACGAAGAAGAATTTCTCTGCAGTGATCAAAGACCTGTATGAATACAGTACGCCTAATCCGATGCTTTGTAGACAGTCTTACTAACGGTCCACAGTCAACCCGAAGAATGGTCGGCCGGCCGGTATGATATCCGAAGAGACGTACAATGTCGTGCAGAAGCATGCTGCCACACTTGACTCTGCGATCATCTATGACCGTGACTTCAGTTACAATTTGTGAGTCATGATTTGTCTAAATGTCAGTAATTTAACTGGTCGGGTTAGTTTTGGCTTCAAGACCCTTGAGAGATCTTATCTGCTCAGAATCAATGGTCGTGTCGCAGAACGCCCTCAGCACATGGTCATGCGAGTGGCCGTTGGCATTCATGGCGAGAACATTGAGCGCGTGTTGGAAACGTACAATTTGATGTCTGAACGATACTTCACGCATGCATCACCCACTCTGTTCAATGCTGGCACCCCCCGCCCACAACTCAGTTCTTGTTTTCTTGTTTGCATGAAAGAAGATTCCATTGAAGGCATATACGATACTCTGAGAACATGTGCTCTGATTAGCAAGACAGCCGGTGGTATCGGCGTGAGCATCCATTGTATTCGGGCTACGGGGTAAGTATTCTTCATCCCTTTGGCATCACAGTCCACCCATCTCTTGAAGATCATACATTGCAGGCACCAACGGCTACTCAAATGGCATAGTTCCAATGCTCCGTGCATATGATGCGACGGCGCGTTACGTTGATCAAGGAGGCAACAAGCGTCCTGGTGCATTTGCAATTTACTTGGAGCCTTGGCACGACGATATATTTGAATTCATTGATCTGAGGAAGAACCACGGTAAGGAAGAGACTCGCGCTCGCGACCTTTTCTACGCGCTTTGGATCCCTGATCTCTTGTGAGCCACTTCCTCCTAGCTATGAACAAGCTTGAATAACATAATTTAGCATGAAGCGCGTCGAAGCGAATGGAGATTGGTCCCTTTTCTGTCCAAATGAGGCTCCTGGAATGGCGGACTGCTGGGGTGAAGAGTTTGAGGCATTGTATGAGAAGTATGAAAAAGAGGGCCGTGCTCGTAGGACTGTTCCTGCGCAGAAACTTTGGTATGCTATCCTCGAAGCCCAAATTGAAACCGGCGGTCCCTTCATGGTCTACAAGGACTCCGCTAATCGTAAGTGCATTATTGTCGTTTGATGTGATGCACTCACCTCTGCCCAGGGAAGTCTAATCAACAGAACCTCGGCACGATCAAGTCATCTAACTTGTGCACTGAGATCATCGAGTATTCTTCTCCCGATGAAGTTGCTGTTTGCAATCTTGCCTCTCTCGCACTCCCTACCTTCATCACAAACGGCCAATACGACTTTCAAAAATTGCATGAAGTCACCAAAGTTGTTACAAACAACCTCAATCGCATCATCGATGTTAACTACTACCCCATTCCCGAAGCTCGCAGATCTAACACCCGTCATCGCCCCATCGGCCTTGGTGTCCAGGGTCTAGCTGATGCCTTTATGATCCTTCGACTTCCTTTTGACTCTGTTGAGGCCAGAGAATTGAACCTGAAGATTTTTGAGACGATTTATCATGGAAGTCTCGAGGCGAGTTGCGAGTTGGCGGAGAAGGAAGGTCCATATGAAACTTTCCGTGATAGTCCTGCAGGTAACGGCCAACTCCAGTATGACCTCTGGGGAGTTACACCTACAGACCTTTGGGATTGGACAACGTTGAAGGAGAAGATTGCTCAGCATGGACTGAGAAACTCGCTGCTAGTTGCCCCGATGCCTACAGCCTCGACAAGTCAGATCCTTGGGTTCAACGAATGCTTCGAGCCCTACACTAGGTTGGTTCTTTTACTTGCTCTGACGAACTGGAGTCTGAAGGTTGAACAGCAACATCTACACTCGTCGTGTCCTTGCTGGTGAATTCCAAATCGTTTGTCCGTGGCTTCTCAGAGATCTTGTCGAGCGCGGCCTATGGAATGACACGATGAAGAATATGATAATTGCGCATAATGGCTCAGTAGCCAACATCCCCAACATTCCAGGCGATGTCAAAGCGATCTACAAAACTGTTTGGGAAATTAGCCAAAAGAAAGTCATCGACATGGCTGCGGATCGCGGCGCGTTTATATGTCAAAGCCAGAGCCTAAATATCCATTTGCAAGCTCCTACCCTAGGTCAGCTTACGAGCATGCATTTCTACGGATGGAAGAAGGGGTTAAAGACTGGGATGTACTATTTGCGTACGCGCCCAGCCGCGCAGGCTATCCAGTTCACCATCGATCAGAGCACCCTCAAGACTGCTAAAATGCATGAGACGTCCAACCAGACACGTAGCTCAGAGCGGAATGGCAATGCCATTCCAACCCCTTCTGCATCCCCCTCGCCTGCGCGCATCATTAGGACAAGTGCCCCGGTTGCTTCCAACCCATCACTGGACCCTTCGTCGAGCTCAGCAACGGCAGGGAAGGAGGTTGATCCAGAGTACGCTGCAGCCCTCGAGCGTCAGAAGGATCGTGAGCTAGAGGAGGCCAAGTTGGCGTGTTCTCTTGAGAATAAAGAGGCATGCCTGATGTGCTCCGGCTGAATTGCTGGGAGGATGACATCGTTCGTCCTGTGCTTGCCCTTGTACCTTCGTGTAATAGTCTCTGTATTGTTGTACTCATACTCTCGATAGATATTATTGATATCCGTGTCCACCAGTCCAAGAAATCCCAGTATATAATATAATCCCTCTCACCCGTATAAGCTCTAGTGATCAATGGCACATTCCAGTAACATACATGGATAGATATATAGCGATACGCGAATCTAGATAGGTATGGTCCACAAGGTATATACAACGAGGAATCTGGGTGGCAAGTGCAAGTGACGAAATGGTATACTGTACATCATCGTCAGTTCCGACCGTCCGAGTTTACCAAGCAGGGCAAATGGCACGCTAAACACGGTGGACCGTTAGAATTGCAATACGACCATCCTGTGCGATTGCATGGTTGATCCCTTCGTCAGAACGTGAGTGACGTATGTCAACGTTCGCGTAGTGAATACCTTTGAAGCCTGGGTCGAGGAGCCCTTCACGCCATTCGACATCAGTTACCCATGAGATCCCTTTCCACGAGCTACCGGAGATGGCCGACTGGACTAAAAGGTCGCGTCCGATGTTGTATCCGTCAGGGACAATCATATGGTGCCTCAAGAAATCCTAAAATAAGCTTGGTTAGACAGAGCCAGCCATCTGGTGCTGAGCAAACCTGCTCCTTCGACACGCTAGATATAGGAATGACTCTCAGTGAAGACATTTATAACGCATTCGGCGCACCCGAGAAACCATGCTCCGGTATTGGCTTCTGTACCATTCTGTTTCCAAGCACGGAAATGATTTCCCCCTAGAAACGGTATTATTTAAAGGAACACTTTGATGATGACGACTTGCCGATGAAAGTTTCCCAACATGTTCCCCAACGAGGGAAATAATGCTGCCGTGCGAGGATATGCTCAGACTTTCTGCCATCTCCGTCGCCGAGGTCTGCCTTGTGAACGTGACCGTAGTGCAACCCAAGACACTCCTCAGAAAAGCCAATGGACCTTGTGAATATGAACGACATATTCGAGGAAACGGAGCGAATACGCACTTGTAGTACCAGCGAAAGCCTTCGTCTGTGAGAACGAATGGATCCGATAAGTTAGATATGATGACATTCAAAGGCTCTCCAAATCTAGGCGTCGTGAACTTGGACGCGTCAAAGGAAACGTTGGCACGCAAAGAAAAGGAATATCACATCAATAAATCGGCCCCCGAAAATTCGCGGATCGGCCCAGCCGATCTCATCCTTGGGAGCCTGCGCTAGCTTAACATTTGAGAATGGGGATTGTCTGTGCCACCCAATTAGTGACAGAGGGAATGGTATAGCGAGCACGGCGGAAAAAAGCGCAAGGAGGGTGACGGCGCGGAGCATGGCGGTAATTAGTAGCGGGTATACCTGAAACTACAAGGCGCAAAATGAAAAATGATCTCACAGCGTGCACGATTGACCGCATCACGTGCATCTCTGACATTAGGCCCGCCCATCTGCATGGCGACGCCACATGCTCTCATCGCCGGCCACGACGACGCGAACATGAGTACGGACTACGTCGCTCATCGAGGTGACGGTGGGGACGACGTTGATGCAGAAACCGCGTCCCAGTGCTCAATCCCGCTCTCCTCTCCGCCCCATTCTCCGCACGATGTCACCACTCCATTGCATGTGCATGGCCTTTTCTCGACAAGGGACTCTCAAAGTGATTCAATTGAAATCGACTTCAATTCTGAAACGGACGAAGCCAGCGATTCACATAGCGATCCGGACGTTAGGAGAACAAGCTCCATCACCTCTGCAGTGCCATCTACCTTGTCGCAGCAGGAGCTCTCGAAGACGCATGCCACACCAGTGACCTACCCCCCCACTTCCGTTTCCGGTACCACCGATGTCGACTCCTTCGCGTCCGCCGCGTCAACCTCCTCGCGAAAAGCACGACCAGAGTCAATGTTATTGCAGCCTCCCGCCGGTCCTCTGGTACTGGGGATCGCTCTGGTGGACTTCAACCATCTGGTAAGGCTCACCAGACATGATGCCTGTTCATCATGTCAATTCGGCACTAGGTCGGTCCAAAGATCGAATTTAGCCAAGGTGATATATTCGAAGACGAGGAGATCTCTAAAGTGCTTCCTTTTCTCGCACTTCCGGACGGGGCTCATCTGGTATGCTCCACTTTCTGTGTATGCATACCAAATCTCACCTCACCAGTCTGTCGAAGACTATTCTTACTTTCATCTCGTCCCAGATGTCTCGAATGCCACTACGATATTTGGGATATCGTAAGTCTCTACATCAGACGCTTGAAAACTAGTTCAAAGCGTTCACAGATGTAACCGACAAATTGCAGCCTCGACTTTACTTGTAAAAGATGTTGATGTGACGCGTTCAATTGTCCAAAAGGCAGTCGTCGTCTTGGCCAGCAAGCCTGTGTTTGGCCCAATACGGTCAGTATACAACACACGTCAAATACTATGTAATAACTAAGAGTTGACATAGTGATCGGCTGGGAGTCGTTACCAGTGCCCTGTTTGCTCAAAGGCACGCCTTCGGTCACTTGATTCTGCTCGAGTTCGATGCTAAGACATCTGCAGAGACTTCACAGATACGCAAATCCTGGTCGAGTTTGGGGTTTCACTGGAAATCTCGCTACGGACGCAACTCACGGAAAGTGGTCTATACATAGGTCAGCAGTCATCTTGTCTTTTTTTTTCTTCGCACAATCACTGATTTCCTGAGAAAAGGGACCAGTTTGTAAATCTTTGGATGCTCGTCTCACGCCAGCATTGACCGGTTCGCAGGAGAGAATTTGTCCATATTTTCCGACACCGTACGCTAGTGTTGTTGAAGGCACTGATGTTACAGAAGAAGGTTGTTAACATACATCTGTTACAGACTCTGGCTGATCACTTCCTAGCTCATGTTCTATGGACATCCCGTTGAGAGATTGTGCACCTATCAGTATTCACTAATCTCCCTTATACCCAGTTCGTACTCATTAACTTAATTATCTATTTTCTACTTATCATTTGTAGGTTTACTTCAAACACTGGATGATTGTGGCTCCCCTCCTTTAGCGGCGCGAGCACCCACGCTATCACGGCCTAATTCGCTTAAAACTTCAGATCGGAAGAGTATGCTAACGTACATTGGTCTACCATTAGACTTGTTCGGAAAGGTCGGCCTGCTCACGCAGCACCAGAGGTTCCAGCTAAACGCTTCTTTTCAGGATGCCTTTTTTCAGCCATATCTACCACTGCAGCAACTCGATCTCTTGAAGGAATCTCAGAGTTGGCTCTGTGGAAGTACTAATACAATCGTGACACAACAAAAGGAGATAGACTTACTAGTAAATGTACGACTACTTTTCGATTCCTTGTTTCACACTAAACGGCTTTCGTAGACGGAGACGGCTACCCTCGAGTTCCGGAATTCGAGACTGGAACGATTAGTTGCTCTCACTCCTGCGGATCGCAAATGGATTGATGAAATTATCCGGGATGTGAATGATTCTTGGGATGACGCCGACCCCAACAAAGCCGTGATGCAGTCTGTTGTTCTTCGTCCAGACTTGAGTAGCCGGTTACTAATTTTCTGAAAGTTTCAAGGGTAGCGACGATTACTTGAGGGCAAAGGTATGTCAGATCAGCGTCCACGAATAAACGGAGGGATGAAATATGAGCAACAGTTCGAGGATTATGTATCCGCCGCGCTTGCATCAGTGCGATACCGGGAGTTCCTCTCGAAAGGAAAGGGCAATGGGACTATCATCGCGGGGACAGGTAAGATGGTAACCTTCGACGCGTGCCTTTTTTGACCTCGTGTCATACCAGGTGGTGACGCAAGCGCGTTAGAGGATTTTAACATTGCGTGGATGGCCGAATTCACAAAGACCAACGCCTATGAAGTCTGGGACCGGTCAACGGACCCGATGTTATTTGATATCGTCGAAGTCCGGTTAGTCCATAACCACAAGACTCACCCAACTCTCATCACCTCTCCACCACTAGACACCCTTGTAACGAGAAACCATCGGTGGTGTCAGACATAGGCCTCCGGCTGTCCGAGGGCATCCAAGACCTTAGGTTAGAACAGCAACTTGCGCCAACGCGCGAGGCCATCTCACGGACAATCACCGCTGGATCTGTCAATTTCTTTAAGGCCGTGGAGGGTGTCCGCGAGCGATGGCAACAACGGACTGTCAGTTCTCCATCCATGCATGATTCTGGCCCCTATGGAGCTGCTGTTGAGATCACAAAATCTGAAGCCAGCCTTCCCACGGCTATGCCAGATTCCATGAAACCGGGTATGAACATATCACAGCAGGCCTCGCAGGAGTCAGCAGTGGGCTTTCTTTCACCCACGCGCCCTGTAAGCATCGCACAGGCTGCCTCAGATACGAAAGCTGCGTTTAGCACTCTTGGAGCCGGAATACAGTCACTTTGGTCGAGTCGAGCGCCGAGGTTCTCGCTGTCACGCGCAAGCGCTGCGAGTGTCGTGTCTAACGATTCAGCCTCTGGCCCAACAGCGGTACAGCAACAGGACAGTCCGTTATCTGCACAGACATCGTCCCCGAAATCGCGTCCAATTGTGCGCACACTTGTGGAGGAGGCTGAGCATGTTCACGACGAAGAGCAAAAGCATTTCGTAGTTGCTGATCCCTCGAGCGAGAGGCTAAGCCATGAAACGGAGTCCGGCGAGCCGATGGGAACTGCTCTCTGATGGCCTTTGGCTGAATTGTGACATAACCTTATCGCCGTCGCGCTTACCATGTGCGCGTTTTGATAGAAAATTTTTCGGTGGATTGATGGTGTGATTCGAGTATGATTGGCATCACAGCATTGACTGAGGCGACCAGGGGAAGGACGGTGCAGGGATGTATATATTACGTTGCTGTCAGTCGTTATCATTCAAACTGGGCACGGCAAGACAAATGGGTGTTGTATTACGTAATATGTAGAGTTGTGTAGAATTGGCCTCCCTGAAAGTTTACTCTCTGCCGTTCGCATCGTCGTCGTCGCCCTCTGGATTGTGCAGCACTAGTGTTGCGATCGGCTTTACTGGACTCTCTTGGGTCGGTCACAATGGCAACCCCCATCCGCAAGAAACGTAATTTCAAGGCTCTCCAGCTTGATGTTGCGCAGGCCCCCAAGCCAAAAGAGCCTGAACTGATCCCCACACGCGCAGCACCAGCAACGACGGGAGTAGCAAAGGGGAAGAAACGGCCACCACCAATGACTCTGAGTGCCCCAAAGCTTGGTCAGACCCCCGTGACAAGCGATGCTGACGGGAACTTGCTCGCAGTCGGTGTTGGTCCTCCATCTGCACCTGCGATAGCTACCGCATCTGCGCGTCGGAACGCTTACCATACGACCCTTTCAAATACCCTCGCGAACTTGGACATGAACGCAGAGACGCGTTTCGACCTTCGCAACGAGGATCTCAAGGACCTTCAGGAACTCGGACAGGGTAACGGTGGGAGTGTCAAGAAAGTCGAGCACGTCCCTACAAAGACCATCATGGCGAAGAAGGTGTGCTGTTGCTGCTCCTGTACCTAATCATACCGGCATCTTATTGTTGGTTACACACAGATCGTTCTCATTGATGCCAAGCCATCTGTGCGCAAACAAATCTTGCGTGAGCTGCACATCATGCATGATTGCAACTCCCCCTATATCATCTCGTTCTTTGGCGCGTTCTTATCCGACCCGAACATTTGCATTTGCATGGAGTACATGGACAAAGGCTCTCTTGACGGCATCTATAAAAAAATTGGAGCCATTGATATCGAGGTTGTCGGACATGTTGCATTGGCCGTGCTAGAGGGTCTAACATACCTCTATGATGTACATCGCATCATTCATCGTGGTACGGAAAAAAACTTACTTCGCGGTAAACTGCGCTGACGGACTAGACTAGACATCAAACCATCGAATATTCTCTGTAACTCTCAAGGCCAAATCAAAATATGCGACTTTGGGGTATCGGGAGAACTCATCAATTCGATAGCGGATACCTTTGTCGGGACGTCGACTTACATGAGCGTACGTCCATCATTGTGCGAACCACGTCACCCTCATGATTGTTGTACAGCCTGAGCGTATACAAGGTGCCCAATATACCGTGAAATCTGACGTCTGGTCACTTGGAATCTCGCTAATCGAGCTCGCACTTGGCCGCTTCCCCTTCTCAGAATCCGACCTTGATGATTCTGATATCTCGGACTTGGAAGGAACCCTTTCACCGAGTACCATGACTTTACCCGTCAAGAAGGATAAGGATAAGAATATGAAGAAGGACAGACGAAAATCCAAGGGTGTCAGTTTGCAAGGAGGGGGCATGATGATGAGTATCCTCGAGCTACTTCAACACATCGTAAACGAGCCTGCTCCTCGGCTGACACCTGAAGGACGTTTTCCCAAAGAAGCCGACGATTTTGTGGACAGTTGTTTGTTCAAAGATCCTGATGCTCGAAAGACGCCCAAGGAGTTGCTGGTATGTTTTAATATTCCAGAAAGAACTGCACTGACAAGAAGACCCCGATAGAAACATCAGTGGATAGAACAGGCACGGATGTCGAATTTTGATCTTGAGACATGGGCAAGCACGTTTTGAGCTGGTTTCTCATTGCTTCGTCCTGTGTCTTTGTTGGGCAAGTTGTTCCTTCTAGATCATACCAGCTATCACTTGCTACTTCCTTGCACATCATTATCTCAGTTCCTTCATGTTCTTGTATTATAGAGAAAGTCAAACATTTATCAACCATCTCGTTTCTTTCGGGATAAATGCTTTTATACATTGTAAGCGTGTTCAATTCTTAGTATAGTTCATTTTTCCCGCTGCTGGTGACGCGTGACAACGGAGCTGTCTGCGCCAATCATTTGCAGTTCTTGGCGATGCGCAGTACTTATTGCTATACTTCACTCATTAACGCGTCATTCCTCTTACTCCCATGATTCACTTCACGTATACCACATGAAAACGTTTCATGGCGTGTGTTTTACAACCGCGAAAGGTGGTGTATTAGGTTAAAGGAATGCTGTAACAGTTACATGACTAGAATATCTGTCTTCCATTCCAGAGGCTCTGGCTTGGCGCCAGTGGTATGGCATGACAGTTGTACATACCGTATTCAGTAGAGCGTGTTGGGCATAAATGTCTCCAGACATTCCTGGAAGCGTCTCCTTCGGGCGTAGCCCTTGCGCGTCCTAAATGAAATGTCGGGTTTCTAGACTATAAACCTTTCATCAGCAAATGGAGTAAGTACACAGCACCTCGTACTGGACCATAATGAGAATGACTCCAATGGGCGGTGTTCTGGAGTACATTTTCAATCAATGATGTTGGGCCGGAACGAGACTATCTTTAGTCGCCCCCGCGTGCGCTGCGGGATGAGAAAGAAAGGCGAAATATATTTACAGCGTCAATACATTGTGGGAAGTACGACCGGTGGGAGCGCGAAGCGCTCTCCGGTCCTGAGCGTGCACCTGGGACCTGCCAGATCAAAGTGAGGTGCGAGGCAGCATAGCAAGGTACGGACGGAGGACAGGTATGGAGGGCGAGTGCGACGAAAAAAAGAGAGGACGAGCCAGCACGAGGACAAGCAATGTGGCGCCACTCGGCTAGGTCGCTCACCCTGACAAAGCTTGAAATAAATCATCAGCTTCCCATTTAGCACGGTGTTTAGGCTGGTACAAAACATTGATCCAGGCGTGGTGAAGGGTCCACGACTACGTGACACTGATAAGTTGTTCTGGCCCAATGAGGAAGGAGAAGACACAAAAGTCGATCATACTAGCCACCGTAATCGGAACACATCAATGCATGATACAATCCGAACAAGAGCGTGAATGGTCGTTGTATTCGTAAAGTAGTACAGATAGTACCAATTCGTTAGGTGATCAAACGTAAATCTCACGCTGATCCCACACTGCTCGTGGTCTGTACTTGAGTGGTTCATATTCCATTCTTTGTTTCACGGTGTGATGAAACTTTGGTTTCTCAGACCGAATTAGGCGTCCCCTACCCAAGTTAATGCTGGTCCAACCCAATTTTTGAGTTCGTCGACAAATTCAGTGAAGTAACATCAGTGCTCACCTCCATACAGCGTGCCACACTCCCTTGGGGTCCTGCCAAGCATTGGATGAAGGTATAATTTCTAGCAACCACCATAACTTGTTCTTCTCCAATTGGTCGAATAATGGCGCGATAGCATCCGCATGCTCAGGATAGCTTCCGAGAATTGGAACAGACCGATTCGCCCTCGTGGCAGGCATAGGGGAAGAATCACTATGCACAGCACCACTTGTCGGATGGTCGTCAATGAGCGAATCTGGCAAAATCTGTTTACTAGTCACTGGTGGCTGGGGAGAAGGAGATTCGAAACCGATGTTTGCGAGTTGTTCGTTGTCAAAGAGGATTCCACATTTCGAGTCTATGATCTGTTCTACCATCCAACGCAACGTGATCTGCGCAAGGGAAACCTTGACATCATCACGAACATTTCCACCACCGATATCTGCAGAAGACTTGAGCAAGCCGTATGAGCAAATTTGTTAAGCTTGTGCTAACCGCTATGGCAACCGGAGAACCACACCTCCAGCACATCCGTGCACGTGGACGATGCTTGACCAGTAGCAGACTCTGTCTGCCTTCCGCCTGGCGTCACACTATCACCATACAGGTTCTGCTCAGCATCGTTAGGCTGAAGCCCGTTGCGGACCGGAAGGTGTTCACTCCCTGGGGTCTTCCTCTTGAAGAGTCGCCGGGAAGCTGATTTGAGAGAAGAGAAATTCCAAATGGATGCTCTTTTCGGGTCGGTCGCCTCCTCGTGCCCAGACCAATGGTATAGATTTGGCCTGAATCTAGAACGATGCTACCGACGAAACTCAGCAAGGTTCCTCGCTATGTTGAATGAGATATACTTCGTCAAGGGAAAGGGCTTGCCGGAATACCCTAATGTCATTGTTGGTATCCGAGAACGGTAGTTGACGATTAACCATCATCCCAGTCGATTGTACTGTATCCCTTGGAGTAGGTGAGTAACAAAGAATTATGTATCGTGTGCAAGATGCCTACCATACGCCTACGAATGCTACTTTGACATCCCTCGCAAAGGCCTGCTTAAAACCAGCGGCAAGCTGGTTTCCTTCCTTGTCACTCCGTTTATATGCCTTGTAGGCGAACTTTACTTGTTCGAGGTTGTCTCTTGACAGTAGCCCGACCTTTACGATGTTGCTCAATTCGGGGATAAAATTAGCTCCTAGGTGCACAAATTACCTTGTTTAGCATTCCAGCCAAAGCGCGGGCAGTGTATGCTCCACGGGAGAAGCCTGGCCTTAGATGAGAAGTGAACTCGGCTGAGACAACCCACAACGCACCGAATAAGCAGATCTTGTCTCCGGAGCGATAATTATCCATGAGGAACTCGTAACCTCCCATCAGATGTGCATCCAGATACCTACATAATACCTATTACAGATGCCGGTTATGAATCATGGGCCACGAACCAGGCAACTGCTTTATCCAGCAGGGATGCAAACCAAGTGAAGAGTGGTGAGACAACTCCAGTTGCAAAATATGTACCAATTCCTGCCTAGACAACACTATGCTTAGGGCTCGTCCGGCCAAGTTAGCAGCCGTACCTGATAGTAAGTCACTTGTTGCTCTGTACAATCTTTACGGAGCATGCCAAAAAGCTTGACCACGTTGGTATTCTGTCATCATCGGCGATGAGCTATTCGCTGATTTCACTTTACGGAGGGACCTACTTGAGTGTCATACTGCCCGTTAGTACCATCGAAGCAAAGGACAATGGTACGGGGCGGCCGAACATGATTCTCGGGCATTACCGGCATAGGCGATCTCACGTCTGACATGGTGTGAACCACGGCACTAGGATGATGTCCAGGAGAGAATGATTCGTGGGTCAAGGGAATGGGGGGTGCGAATCCTATAAGCCGCCTTGAAGAACTAAATTTATAAGTCAGTTCAGGACTTGTTTGATCACCGCAAGTCGCAGATGCCGGGGATTAGAAACGCTAGCCTCCTAAGTCAACCAGATAAGTACACAGTGGAGACATAGGCCCCAAGGACAAGGTACGAACCCCATAATACGAGGCTGTTCATGACAGCCACCAAATGTTACGGTCTTCCATTAATCGAGGTTAAACCGGTTCAAATTGATTGCGACTTTAAGCTTTATACTTGGTCACCGGTCAGCGTCAAGCATGTTGAGGGTATTTATAACAGTTTTGGCAATACATTCGACAGGGTGCAGGGACGTACATGACTGCAGCAGAATACATCCCTGAATGCAATAGAGGGAAGCGCAACATCAGTGGTCGGCCATCAGTAAATTGACATCGATTTTATTTTGGTTTTATTTGTGGCTTAAACGGTCTTGTATGGAGGTCCGGACGTGCGTGCTTGGTTTGGCACAAGGTTTATAGGCTCAGAGTGCTCAGCATGATTGCGGCAGGCAGTCAAGTTGCCTTTCTCCAACGGACTCCCCTGATCACCGCCTCCGCCAAGCGACCGATGGGGCGGGTCGGCATGTAGACTGTTGTTGATACTGATATAGGATACGTTGTATAGGTTTGGCAAGATTTGACACAGTTGTACAACCAGTACGTCATACGATTACGGTTACATTGTGAGGTCTCCGTTCAGGTGGTACATCCCCACTCGACTTCTTCACCCATATGCCCTCTTGGGTTGCTGACTCGCCCTGGTGAATTCGTTTCGTCGACGCGCACTCGTTTCTGCTGCATTGGGGACGTTCCCAGGGACTGTGCACACCATCTGGCACGGCCTCTTTGACTTCCGGCTCCTGTGGCTCCCCTGGAGTCCTCGGTGGTGACACTGGTGAGTCTTGTCTTGCGTGCTATGACACGCCCCCATGCCATGACGCTGATGCGTTGCGATGCGCACAACGACGACGACGACGGCTGTGTCGTGCCGCGCCATTGCCGCCACCACCCTCCATCGGCGCGTTGCGACATGCATAGCGACGATGACGCCAATGCGTTGCAAGGTGTGCAACCTTCAGTTGGCGCGTTGCGACATGCGCAACGGTGATAACGCCCCCCCTACCGTGACGTCGATGCCAGTACGGTCCAGCATGCGTGACGAAGACGATGGCGGCACCGCGTCAACGCCGCAGCGTTTGCCACCATAATGGAGGGATCAGTGACGGCGAGGACAAGGGCACCCACACGTCCACACGATGATGACAACGATGCCGGTGAAGCAATTGCCGGGAGGACATGACGGCGACAAGGGCAAGGTGCAAGTCGCTTAAGCTCATGTACTAGTATATAGACAATATACTGAGCATTGGCGTAGAGTAACGAAAGCTACTAGTACAAATGAGGATGGTGTGTAATGGTTTCGATGGTCACAGGGCACCTTCTTTGTCTACGGTGAAAGCGGAGTGTCATGACGAGTCATGTCAACCACTTCCAGTCCACAGACTCGAATGCGAGATGGTGGGATCATTCACTAGATATCCTATTTAACAACCTAGCACACACTGATCATCTGTAACTCTTCAACCAGCGTTCGGTGGCGGTAGGCAAGTCGGATGTCTGGCACATTCGTCTATAAATATCGTTTTCAATTAGCAAAAACCACCGAAAAGTTTTCATCGTTTACCTTGTGAATGTCATTTCCGGCGGCTCCCGCAAGGTACCACTCTTTGCCTAGCCAGTGGCGTTTGATTTCCATTTCAAAACCGCTCTGTATAACAGAGTTACGGGCCAGTTCAGCAAGGGAGCTTTGGGGGAGCTTGTAAATCTATGCGGCATGATGTGACATGAGACAAAACAAAAACTGTGCGAAATCCCACATGTGCGGCCACACTATATTCTTCCAGTAGAGGTTCCTATGAACATTCGAATGTCTCAATCAGCTTCATGTCAGCAGAGACATCACTAATTACATACCTTGGTAAAATGAAATTGAAGGGGGTCGTCAGTGCTCAAGCTTACATTTAACCCAGTCTTGAAGAAATCTGGGAGTGGGTTTCGTTCATATGTGAGAAATAACGCATTGTTACTCAAAGGGCTCATGGCAAGGCCAATTTGCCTCAGATAGAAAAGATATTGCAAGGCTGGGACTTTGCGAAGTAATATACCGTGAGAAATCGAGTGAGAAGTGAGGAATGTAGCGGTGAGATGATCCGTGTCGCCTGCTTCTCCCGCGTGGGGCCGGAGGACGAACGTGTCTGTCGAGAGATGTAAGGGCAGCAGATTCATCACTAACAAGGTAGCGTACTAAAACCTCGGGCCTGCCGCCATTGATTGAGGCTAGCCATATTGGCATACATGTAATAAATCCTGCAGAAGAGTTCCAGACAAAGAGAACGGGAGTTTGCGGGTAGTCTTACCAGTATGAGAAAGGTGGATTCTGCGGGGTGTCCCAGAGACGAGGATACGGGAACTTGCGATGGATTCGGCGTTCCGCTTTTGACTCGTCATCCACACTATCAAAGCCAACGACGCGTTGTAGGAAAACGTGGAGTTCCGGGTGCGATCTCGGATCTTTGGTGACTTCGAATAATGGGCGAAAGACATCTGAACGTTGTTCAGCTTGAAATGTGGGGGTCGTGGTATCAGCAACCTACTGATCACGATGTCCTCAAAAGTCCTAATCACACCGTTTTCCTTGTAGACATTGTACAGTCGTGGTACCTGGATAAGCCAGCGAACGTTGTGCGAGAATAATTTGTTGTTGATCACCCATTTAGCTAACTTGTCCCATTCGTCTACCGATTTCCCGTATATGCTAACTCGCCATTCACAATTCTGTGCAGTGTCAGCTTGATCGAAGCACAGAGTCAGTCGACTTACCTGGTACTTGCTCTGTTCTAAATCATTCATGACCTCTACAGAATAGTTAGTGATCCGAGCACTCCATCTTCCGAGGAAAGAGAGTAACCTCGAGTCAATTCAGCGAAGTAGCGTCCATCAATACGGTTGTCAGTCTTGAGAAATATCTCTCGAAGCCTAGATTCTCCGATGGGATTGTATTTAAGGTTGAACTTATCAAACCGGTGGAAAGAGTCTTGATGGGCATGCATATCGAGTGTGTCAATCGAGAGATCGTAGGCACTCAATTTAAGGGACTGGAAAACCTGTTCGAGCGTCAACTCTGCCCCATCACGGAATATGACGATGTCCTGAAGCGAGCGATGTTAAGCTCATAATCCGGCAAGATCGAATGGGACATACATGAGGGCTACGCTTCATCTTTGCTTTGATGAATCGTAGTAGATGTTTTTGGTTCATGCAACTAGCCAGGTGAACATGGGTATCCACTTTGCGCACATTGTAGAAATCCCTGAATGCTCCTATCGTCAGTAATACTGGACAGGTGGACGAGTTATTTTGACCTATGAGGAACGCTCTAATACCGGTCACCGTCTGTCTGCTGCGAACTCTACATACTCACCTTCATAGCCGCTAATTCTTGGGATTCGTTCAGTAAGCTGTACATTTCAAATTTACTTGCTAGATATTTGAGTCTCCGGTAGGCAATGCTTTTGGTTGGACCATCCGACATGACTTCAAGAACATGGTCAAGGTCGAGAAAGTACTCCCTGATGGATGGAATATCAAATAGTGGTTTCTCATCTGAAGTCGTAGATGTATCGTCAACCGCACCATTAATGAGAGTCCCCGTACACACCTAATGCGCTTGAACACACTTGGTATACGCCCCTTTCGTCGATTCTGAATTCCCAAGAGTGCGACTCTGGGATATGGCAGGTTGAAAAATCAAATTTCTCCTCTTCTGCGAAAGCCTGGCCTTCGGTAGCTGGGGCCTCATCTTTTGTATTAAAAGTCCAATGTGGAGGCGGGGGCTTAGGGTATATTCTCCATGTCTCGTATGGACTCTCAGTGACCCTGGCTCTGTCAAAGTCGACATTAGGTTGTACACCAGATACTCCTGCAAAACCCTCCGCTATTCCATGGAAATACCCATCATGGTCCCTGGGGTTGTCACCCAGTCTCTGAAGGGACTTTGCAATGTATTTGTCGCGTAACGTAAGGCAGTGTTGCAACAACTTAAATGTCCGTGCCATCTCAGGGGTGATGGAAGATTGCACTAAATGTTGTGGCTCAGTTATTTCTTCCCGAATCTATGAGGAATCCGTACACTGGACCTGTGGCTCAGTGTGTGACTTGTCTTCGCCGTCGACGAGAGGGGATGCACTCCTCTGTTGTTCATTGGTTTGCGAGACCTCGTAAATAGAGGGGAGGCCAAATGTCCCTGCAATCGGTGCTGGGCCATCGGATGATCGGAGGTGTGCCAATTTCTTTTCTTCAATCTGAATGCATTTTCTAGCCTTTGGTTGGATATTTTAGCGATCACATACTTGCTGGAGACTCTTTTCGTCGTTGTAGCCATAAAAACCGTCCCTGGATTCTGGGATCAGGAAT
>JBBPMS010000003.1:116261-165186 GCA_038090435.1 Phylloporus scabripes | reverse complement strand
GATCTATTCATCTCCGTTGTAGTACGCGCGAAATATTCGATATCATCGTCGATTTCCCAGATTCCATTGGTGCTCTTCAGGACCTCAAGGTGATCTTAGTCGCACGACGCATCGTCCTCCCTATTCTTATGGATGTGGCATGGTATAGGAATGTTTGCAAAGAGTTGATCAGCGTGCAGAATTAGTTCAGTCTATTCGACGAGCGTAGGTCATGCGATGTGACAGTATCCGTTTCTACCGCGGTTGACAGTTTCTGCAGGAACAAGAAGCGTCTCCTTCATCCAGGAGCAGACACCAAAGATATCCTTCTATCATATGTTTCGACTATCAAATGTTTGAGGATTGTGGATCCTCCAGGTGTTCTATTATTCAAGGTCGCAGATCCAATTCGTCGATATCTCCGGTAGTATTTATTATATTTCTCTGCTGTCGTCTTATTGATATCACTCTAAGAGATCGGCCGGATGCAATTAGACGCATTGTCGCTAGTTTAGTCGGGGACGGCGAAAGCGGTGACTCCTTGGTCGACGAAAACGAACCTATTCAACCTCTTCAACAACCAGAAATTGAGAACTACGCCGATCCTGATTGGACCCCTGAGCCAATAGACGCAGGGCCTGGTAAGTCCTCCTATACGTTCACCGTCTCTACTTTGGTTCATTTCCGTCTAAGATTTCCGCGCCAACAAAACGAGCGATATCATAAGCACCATCGTCAGCATATATGATTCCAAGGACCTGTTCATCAAGGAGCTTCAAGTGCTGCTTGCACAGCGATTGCTTGCAATCAAAGACGGTAATTTTGATCGGGAGGTTAGTCACCTATTCAACCCGAATATGTGTCGCTAATTGTTTTCAAGAGACGAAATATTGAAATCCTGAAGATTCGCTTCGGAGAGCCTGCTCTACAGGTCTGTGAAGTGATGCTGAGGGACATGACCGATTCGAGGCGAATCGATCAGCATGTCCAGTCCCAGCAACCTGTAAGCATCAGGCTGTCTTGAAGGCGATACTATGCTCACGCACAGAAGAGTGTCCTACACCCAACGATAATCTCGCGACATTTCTGGCCGGCTCTGGAGTCCAGCAGCATCCTTATGCCGGGTCAATTCCAGGAGTGAGTTGGCTAATACTTCATCTTATATATGCTCACTTTCACGACAGCACCCAAGGACAATACGCTAAAGAGTTCAGTATTTTCAAGCCCGACAAAACTTTGCGCTGGCTACCTCATCTCGGACGAGTACAACTTGAACTTGAATTCGACGACCGCAAAGTTACGGCAGACGTTCCACCCTTGGAAGGGGCCTTTATCGAACTTTTCTCGGAGAAAGGTGCGATCTAATCATTCCCGCTTTACTATGCTTATCGCAGCTATTCTAGATACGTGGACCGTTGACGAACTGATATCAAGGGTAGGCACTGTGAGCCGTAGTGCAGCTCTAAAGTCACTAGCTACATGGGTCGACATGCGCGTCCTGAAAGAGGATAGCGAACATGTGTTCAAGCTACTCTCTGTAGCGGAAGAGCCAACTCAGGGAAATAAGACGACAGTTCCAAAACTAGGTACGTTTGCTTCTTGTGATATCTTTCGCTTTGGCCTGTGTCGACACCCGATTCACAGCCGATGGCGAGGACGAGTTGCCACCAATGATGAGCGTACAACAGCAACAGGCAGAGCAGATGAAAGTTTACTGGAAGGTAGTAAGCCCTGTTACGCGTTCCTGGATCGCTGTGTTTAATATCCTAATCGCAGTTCATTGAAGGCATGCTTACAAACTTGGGCTCACTACCACTGGATCGTATACAAACGATGCTCAGACTTGCTCCCGGTTATGATCGCACAATCGAGCAGCTTGGCAGTTTCATGGAGGCTGCGAAACGCGAAGGACTAGCTACTGTCAAAGATGGAATGTGGAGATTAGGGAAATAGGTCACGTTTTTCGCATCCGCGCGATTGCGCCTTGATTATTCACCACTTTCGCTAGTTCACGTACCGGAAATACAATCTGCCGAGCGTGTGGTTGAGCGGAATGACAATCGCTAGGATGCTTGCTCGGGAAACAATGTGTGGCGTGGGCGATGCTTGACAGACTGCGTGCGCCAAGGTTGAACAGAATTTAACAGTAGCCTTCGGGAAGTGGTGTCCCCTGGAACAAGTGACATGTGAGTAGTCTCTCGGGGAAAGTAGCCCAACATCGAGTAAATTTTACTGCTGGAGTTGCGTGGATGCTAGGATTGCGTCTCGGCGAATACAAATCAGTAACCGCTACTGCGGTGGCGTGCGTTCGGAGCCGGGAGCCTTCCTGGAGGCTTTAGTTGATCTATGCTCCCCAACTTACGACGCTGCTCCTTGGTACAGAAACTCTCTGCATTCGTACCAGCTTCACGTGATGAATCTGAAAGAACGTACTCAACGACCGACAGACCATCGGTCGATCATGAGCACAGTGCCAAGTGTTTTCGGGGAAGATAACATTGACCCGCCGCTGGGTTAGCGCCATGCGGAGCGCTCGGTAAGAGGACTCCGGTCTGTCACTCTTCACAGTGTCACCGTCTACCCTGATGTTGTTGTTGCCGAGTTGAACAGAAATATAAAAGGGCCACCTCTGCGGGAGGTTCAACCCAGTCCTCTCTGCTCTCTCTTTGACATTTGTGTTCTCTGCTTATCACCTCTGCACGCGATGGTCCACAACGAGCTCTGGTTGACTTACTGCCAAGTCTCTCGTTGCAACAAGCCCGCTACAGCCCAGCTCATTGAGCTAGAGTTCCAGAACCACCGGCTCTTGGACCTGGAGGATGTGCTTGAGCATCTTTTCCGCCAGGGCTTCATTGAAGCTAAATACCGGCCCGTCTCCTTCTGGGAGAACCATGAGGGCCATCGCGTTAGCAGTGGGCATTTGGTTGAAGAAATCCTGAAGAACGGCTCTGGGAAGTGCCCGCAGACGGCTCTTCGTCTTGTCATTGGTGAGCATGATAGATAGAATCTTTGCCCAAAGCTAATTTATTTTTTCAGCTGATTCCTTGCCTGCTATTTGGTTCAGCTACCACTACCTCCACAAGCCTGCCTCGCCTGTCGTCACTCAGCGTGTTAGGCTTGATATCCCAGAGACTAAGTTTGATATCGTGGCTCAGTTGACGAACCATATTTTCAGCAATGGTTACCTCGCCAGCCACCTGCGAAGCAAGGTATACTGGGAGGCTGCGTGTGGACGTAGAATCGAAGAGCACGAAACCGTGCAGGGTCTCCTTGAGGCAGGCGTCGGCACCTCTGAGGTATCGTGCCTCCGGCTGAACATTGGTGCGCTAGATATCTGTCACGGTTTCTGTCTTCTGACAATCGTTTGGGTAGATCAAGTGCCCTCCAACTATCCCGGAAGGTGCCCAGTTACGCACTGTTAGAGATGAGGAGGATAGTGTAGCGACTGTGTTAGCGAAGGGATGTGCTGAGATGGCGTTTTTTGTCGTGCGGCGAATGCTTGAGTTGTTGATTTTGGTCGTACTGGTTTCAATAATTCAAGAGAGGGGTTAATTTCTGAATTAGGGTTCGGCGTTTGTGGTCCGTCTCTAGTGACCTTGTCCGGCGTGACGGTCTCGTTATCACATACATCTCATGGGAAAGGCTCAACATTACTCGGCGCTTTCGCAGCCGACACTCGCTATGAGCGAACTCGTATGCAAGACACTCGACCATGACGCGACCGACATGCTGATTGACAAGTGGCTTGAACATCGCAACGACGCGTACTGGGAATGGTTCCGCGACGTCAGGGAGCGTAGGCATGCATCTAACACTCTGAGGCGCCAGGTCATAGTCTGGAGTAAAGGCGAATTTGTCCCGGAGAACATCTTCTGCCGGACGGTCGACACGGGTCGTCTGATCCCCCTTGACCGTACCTGGAGCACCCATGTCTACCATCACGTATCAATGCAAGACAGAAAATTGTCCATGATGCCTGTCGTTTTTACAATGGTATTTATGCATCGTTCCATGTTTCGTCGTTATTCACCGTTCCTCGTCAGCTTCCTGAACTCATGCTCCTTCGGGGCATGCTTGATCATGGCTGCGATGACATGTATATCATCGTAACAGATTTGAAGCGACAAGAGATGGACGACGTGACAGAATATTTCAAGCTCGTGTGTCGACACGCGTATGGTGGTCGAACGTGTAAGCCGAGCATAGCAAGCCAGATTCAATATGAGCGTTCGTCAACCATCTACTGCTTCCTTCCGGGACTAATCCGGACGTTACTTTACTTCCCCCAGACATGCGGCTGCGCCACACGCTACTTAAGCAGCGACGAACACCATGCTTTCCTCAGATCGACATTGCTTTTCGAGCAATATTATACGAAAAAAAGCCCCCATTTATCATCCTGTTCTCACATCAAACAACGTCTTACTCTCAAATTTTCTTCTCGCACTCTCTCTTCGTACCTGCAGAAGATATCTTCTTCGACTTCCCCAGTGGATGCCCAAATCCCTGTTGCAACGATGACTGCGAAATGATCCGCTTCCCCAGAAGGGGCGTCGAAGGGGCAGTGGTTCTCTCGATAAAGCGTGGCGGCCGGTACGGGAAAAAGATCAAAGCCAAGGACATGTGCAACTGGATTGATTGCGATATCATCTTCAGAGAGGAAACCCAGCGATATGCCGAGAGCAGTGAGGGTTCTGAGGGATCTCAGAGCAGTGCTGACTGCACTGATATGCCGTCCACGAACGGCCTCATCTGCAGCAAGTGCAGGTTGGTCAAATACTGTTCTTCTGAACATCAAAGGAAGGACTGGGACGAGCATCGCCGTGTGTGTGCGAAGCCTGTTTCACTGTAATTCTAGCCTTTTCCGAAAGGGTGCACTGGGCCGTTTCCGGTGTCCCGGCGTTGTCCATACATTGTTGTAATCGTACCATACTTTTATGCGATTGAATGTGCTCCTAACCTCATCGATCATCAGCCAACATCCCCACTGTGTCTATTCGAGACCATCATGACCATCCGCTATCTTACAGCAAGACTTGCCCAACAGGTATGTAATATTCTTCGTACCTGTGCGCCCGTTACTGACGTGATGTCCTAGATTGATGAGGAACTCATGAATGCGACAGGAGCATTTAGTATTGACCAGGTACGAGATGGTTCGTGTTCCTGACAGGAGTATCTTGATCCCTATTGAAGTTGATGGAACTGGCCGGACTTGCATGCGCCCAAGCACTTGCAAAAGCCTATGACAAGGAAAGGTACCGAAGAGTCTTCATTTGTTGCGGACCTGGCAACCAAGGTGGTGATGGGTTGGTAGCAGCAAGGCACCTTGGTTCGTTTGCCACTTAGTATGTGATCAGTCAGGAGGCAACGACTTTGTCAATTTTTAGGCATGTTCGGGTACGAACCCACCATCCACATGCCCAAGGTAGGTGTTATATGCATATCTCTAAGGTGACACTGATGCTGACTCGAGCATCGTTCGCAAGCCTGGGTCTAAAGATATTTACAAGGTGATCTCATACTGTTTAAACGTCTTTTCTCTGACCTCTCCCACACATTTGGTGCAGCGACTTCACAAGCAATGCGACAACATGGACATCAACACTCTACCTCTCGATGCCACCCTCGACGTACTCCGTTCAAGCCTCTCATCGTCTGATGTCATCCTGGACGCCATCTTTGGGTTTTCATTCAAGGGACCTGTCCGCGCGCCTTTCGACGAAGTCTTGCGACTTATTTCATCTTCAAACAAGCCGATAGTCTCGGTTGACATTCCTAGTGGATGGGATGTTGAGAAAGGGAATGAGGAACGAATAGGAATCGATCCGAACGTGCTGATAAGCCTGACTGCACCGAAGGAAGGAGTGCGATTCTTCAAGGGAAGACACTTTCTTGGAGGCAGGTTTGTACCCAGGTTCGCCCTCGATTATGACTTGTTTTTTGGCAGGGATTTTGACACTGGTGTAGATCGATAGAGAAGAGGTTTCAACTTAACTTGCCCGAATATCCTGGATCTGAGCAAATTGTGGAGCTTCCGAGTGAAGAGCGCGAACCTCAGCGGCTGTAATGCTACTTTTTACATGACTGACTACTCCCGATGTGAGAGTCTATCTCAAGAACTGGACAGGCAAAATTACTGACTATGCGCGTGCAGGTCTTCTTGATAATATACCTGATTCTGAGCCTGCTCTTGAGTTACAAGAAGTTGACCTATGGGTGTATAAGGGCGCACCCCCCTTGTATCCTCGACCCGTCATTAGTTGAATCAGTAAGCCGCTCGAGTGCTTCGAGTTACCTCTACCTTAGCTGGCATCTCCAAAAAAAAAAAAATAGCAGCTTTTCATGGAACTTTAGGTCTTTGTGTTCTTTTGTACTTGCGAGGGAATGAAAAAACCTGCTCAGTGTTTGATGATTATTCTTCCAGACAATTCTCGGCGACGCTGTAGGCCCGGATGCATGTGCCAGTGACTCCGGGGATCAACGGCCGGCCAGGTGGTTTGTCCGAGGACCGAGAGAGAAAATCGGAGCGCCGGACCTCGATGAGCTTCCTTCTCGCTGATCTGTTCACCTCCCATTTCGGGACCGCTACTAATGGGTTCCAAGCAATACTCTTGAATGGGGTGGCATGAGCGCAAGAGTCTTGGAAGTTACTTTTTATTACTTACGGATAACTCCGAAGGAGGCTAGGTGATGACTCGAGATAAGGCCAAGCATTAAATTCTTTCAACCATAGCATCTCCTACACATGTCAATATTTTCCCGCTTTACCACTCGGGAACGGGAACCTGCTCCCAAGGTTCTAGAGGCAGACGACCTCCAATCACTTGCCAAATATATGAAATC
The DNA here is from genome assembly GCA_038090435.1 of Phylloporus scabripes. Classification (NCBI taxonomy): domain Eukaryota; kingdom Fungi; phylum Basidiomycota; class Agaricomycetes; order Boletales; family Boletaceae; genus Phylloporus; species Phylloporus scabripes. Next base: position 158,361 of record JBBPMS010000003.1, on the reverse strand, counting down.
TGACAGGTGTCGGAATGTTTTTCTCATGGTGATCTTATCCCCGTAGTTCCATGTATCTTGCGGGATTAACGGCGTGCTATACGTAGTTAGGTGCAGGTACGAGTACCTCAATTCAGCGGAGACGAAGCGTTCAGGGTCGGACAGGCATCAGTACCTCCGCGGGTATTCCTGACTTTAGGTCACCAGACACGGGTAGGTAGTTTGCATCATTGATCGCTTGGACACATTCAACGGATCTCACGCTAGGCTTATACGTGCGCACCATCTTGTGCAAATGAGAAGACCGCTGACTGGTGAAATTGTTCCAGGCCAACCTGGCTCGTCTAAATCTACCATACCCAGAAGCAGTATTTCAGATAGACTTTTTTCGAAAGAACCCGGTGCCCTGTAAGCAATAGTACATCTCTGATGGCGTCTCGATTTAAAGCATTCATCTACTCCCAAGTTTACACCCTAGCAAAGGAGCTCTACCCTGGTCGTTATCGCCCTACCATCACTCACTCGTTCATTAAAGTGTTGCACGCTCATAACCTTCTACATAGTTGCTTCACACAGAATATTGATACGCTGGAGCGGAGAGCTGGAGTGCCGGCGAACAAGATCATTGAAGCTCACGGGAGTTTCGCAACGCAGAGATGCATTGAATGCAAACGTCCATATGATGCCGAAAAGATCAAAAAGGCTGTCCGTGATTCTGAGATCCCGCGGTGCGAGCGTTGCAATGGATTGGTCAAGCCCGACATCGTGTTCTTTGGGGAGGCTGTATGTAATATCTCTTTTAATCAGTGGTCTCAGGGCTCATTTCTGGCCAGCTCCCACCGGAATTCCATTCGTCCATTCGTTCGCTACACAAGGCCGATCTATTAATGGTGATCGGCACGTCGCTAACGGTCCATCCATTCGCATCACTCGTGGACTTGGTTCCGGACAACTGTCCTCGTGTTCTCATCAATCTGGATGAGGTTGGAAGCTTCTACCGGCAGGACGATGTTGTTTTGTTAGGAAAGTGCGACGACATTTTGCGGGAACTCTGTTGCGAGCTTGGATGGGATGAGGAACTTGAGAAGGCATGGGCAGAAACCGCAGACAGCGTGGAAACGCAAGACGAATCAACTATGTCGGAACCAAAAGGGAATGTTGTTGAGGAGTTGGATCGCATCACGAGGGATATTGAAAAATCTCTCGTCATTTCGAAAGACACGGCAGAGTCTGGGACAGCGAATCCACAAGGAGAAGCAGATGGTGGAGAGAAGAAAGAAGTAGCCAACCTTGAAGTGAAAGGAGAGTCCTCCATTGCAGAAGGGAAGTCCTGAGTGTGATATCCACGGCGCTGTTGATGGAAACAACATGTCGACGAGGCGAGCAATATTGCTATTCGTAAATACTATGTATAGCTACCTTGATTCGGTTAGACCACGATACTAACGCTCGGAACGGAAGCGGATACAGCATCCGACTCCCTAGATCGATCTGTCATGGGCGGCCGTGTGCCCCGCGACCTGATGAAGAGGACCCTGTGGTTGGAGAATGAACTTTCCTAGTGGCTTCAAGTCAATGTCCGTTGAATTCAAATGTAGTACTGTTGCCAACCTGCAAGCATGACGGTAATCACCGGAGCGACGATAGCCACGTGGGAGTCAAAGCATATGTATGTACCACCAAACTTCAAGCGGGTAGCAACAGGCTGCCGTTTCATTTCAGCCAAGCCATCCACAGAAGGCGGGTTGCGTTTTTTCTTATGAAACAATTCACGTTGTCTCACCACGTTTTGCTATGCTCATCGGTTGCAGATGCGTGCTTGTGCCATACGGACCACTGTGCCTGGCACCGGTTCGTTGGTCACGTTTGCCAGGAAAGTTCACATCAGGGCTCTCGGACCTGAGGTGGAGCAGCTTTTTCTCCGAAAGCGATTTTTCGGCCGTGACCCTTCATTGGACGATGGGTCTGACAATACAGGGTCAAGAAAACATTTGGTTCAATTGTCGGCGCTTCAACGGTTGCCGTTGTCAACGGTGTCGAGGCATCTCTTGAAGCGGTTGCTCAATCGAGAGGTGATGAGATTGATCAACCAAAAATTTGACAAGCGTGTCGTTGATCGATATGAATGCACTCACGTACGTTCCTATTCGGCGAATGGCAAATTTAGCCAGCCCCGGCTTTCCGGAGCTGCCACTGGCCGTCGGAGATTTGAAGTTTTCGCTCCCTGCCACATATAAAGCCTTGACGAACCGCCTACTCTCTTTCCTCAGACACGTTATCCAACAGATGGGAGTTTTTGTGCGCTTGTACCTACGTCTTTGTTCGTTGCTCCAGCACCTCCATGCCCTCTCCGTTATCTGACTCGTCCTTGCAGTCTGCACGCCTCCGCAGGTAACCCACCCTTAAACGCCTACTTTACAAAACCTAGGTGAGTATTGCTTCATTCAAACATACCTATGTTAATCTGTGTATCAGCTCAAACGCAGGTTCAACATCATGCGATTCTCATTCGATACTGTTCTTGCCTCAAACCTCGTTCCGGCCCGTTTCAGGGTTGGGAAATCGGACAAGCACGGTCCAGATATATCCAAGTCTAACACAAAAGAGGCTGAACTCACTGTCAAGCTTGCTCAGTTCGCTCGTATACCTGTTTCTGAAATATTCGAGTAAGCTTTAGCCATGGCCATCGACTGTTTCATCTCATCATTTGTCTAGGCTTGAGCCTGCATGGAGTCCCGATGGCTTATCAGAGGAAGTGGCTGCCGAAGCCCTCAGCACATATGGTCTAAACACTCAGGTTAATGAACGGCCCTTGGCTGCCTTGTCATTGTTATGGGCAGCCCTCTGGAACCCATTCAATATCCTTTTGACGATTCTTGCCCTGATCAATATCGCGACGAACTCCGTGCCGACCTTCGCAGTCATGATAGCGATGGTTGTCGCGTCCACTTCATTGAGGTATCTCGTTTTATTATTATTTCACTTATTTTCGCTCAAATTCACTACATAGGTACTGGCAGGAGGTTAGATCCACGGTACAAGCGCTCAAGTTGGTCAAGTCAATTGTGACCCGCGTTCGTGTCATTCGTCGCGTGAACTCCATTCCCCAGGAGATTGAGGTCGATGTGAGACACGTCGTTCCTGGTGACGTCGTCGCTGTTGCCAGTATGCTGTTCATGCCCGTGTAGCACACTAAAACTGACTATAGTATAGGTGGTGATGTATTCCCTGGGGATTGTGTTGTCATTTCTGCGGAGGCCCTGTCTGTGACGCAAGCGTCGCTCACAGGAGAGATATTGCCCATTGACAAGGCGATCCGTGTTACAGCGGTGGACGAATCGGAACAATTCCATCTTTTGGATAATCATAATGTCTGCTTAGCTGGCACATCGGTCGCAACTGGGAATGGTCGTGCGGTTGTGGTCTCTACTGGAAAAGATACTTACATGGCTGCCATCGCCGAGGAGCTCAACAAGAAAAGGCCAGAAAACACCATTCAGATAGGCATCAGAAAAGTTAGCTACGTCCTTTTGGGGTTCATGGCGGTCAGTCCGATCCGCTTCCTTCATTTCCCTTTCAGCTTACGTAGATATGTGATTGTTTAACAGGTTATGGCTCCAGCTGTGTTTATTGTCCAAGGCGCAGTTAGCAAGGATTGGAAGGGTGCTGTCATGTTTGCAATTGCAATCGCGGTAGGCATTACCCCGGAGATGCTTCCCATGATAGTTGTCAGTATCTGTTCATTTTCGTCGCGCCTTCAATCGTTCACATGCGATGATATAGACCTCCAACCTGGCATTATCCGCTGTTCGTATCGCTCGGCAGAAAGTCATTGTGAAGCGTTTCGATGCTATCCAAAACTTAGGCGCAGTCAGCGTTCTGTGTTCTGACAAGACCGGCACACTAACTGCCGACCTCGTTCGTGTTGCAAAATCCGTCGATACTAAAGGCGAACTGGCAGATCTTCCGGTCAAGTTGTCCTTCATCAACTCCTTTCTGCAGACGGGGTCTCGCAGCCCTATTGATCGCGCCATTCTGGACTATATAGATGACGATGAGAAGATTATTCGCAGTGATGCTGGGCTGGACGGTTGGTCTAAACTTGGTGAAGTCCCATTCGATTCCACCCGCCGCATGCTGTCGATCCTCGCAACCCATGAAGTCATTGGTGAGGGGGAAGCACTGCTCATAACCAAAGGCGCCGTAGAGGAGGTTCTAGAACGATGCATTTCCGTCCAGAAGTGTGAAGAGCTTTCACAGCCGATAGGGAGCATCTCGTTTGGTTCCTCGGCCACTACACTGATGGAAGCTGATCGTCTTGAAATCCTCAACTCTGCCAAGCGACTGAACGAGGATGGACATCGGTTGATCGCCGTCGCTTGTCGCAAGGCATCTGTAAAAGTCGGTGTAGCCATCTCTGCTGAAGACGAGGAGGATTTGGTTTTCATTGGATTCGTCGCTTTGTCGGATCCATTGAAGCCAGATGCTGCCGAGGCAATTCAGAGACTGGGAAGCCTTCATGTTCAGGTACGTAACGTATGTCAATTTTGTTATCCTGTGCAGCTGATCGATACGACGTAGGTGCGAATTCTCACCGGCGACGTTCCAGCGGTAGCCGCCAAAGTTGCTCGTGATCTTGGCCTATTCAATCCTATCAACCTCACGAATGCAGCTGTTTTACCATCCCAAAAGGATGAAGAGGCAGGATCTGACAAGCTGTCTGAACTTGTCAACGAGTCAAGCTTGATCATCACGGGACCTCAGCTTGCTGAACTTGCCAAGGACCGCGAGCTTCTGAACGAGACCATTGACCGTGCGATTATTTTCGCGAAGTTATCACCATACCAGAAACTCGATGTTGTGAAGGCTTTGCGAGCTAGTGGCGGCGGTCGTGCCGTTGCGTTTCTGGGAGACGGGGTTAATGATGCTTTGGCTATTCGGGGTGCTGATGTTGGGATATCTGTGGATTCGGGAACTGAGATTGCAAAAGAGGCGGCAGATGTCATCTTACTGGAGAAGAGCCTTGGCGTTGTCGCCCGTGGGGTAGTCGAAGGCAGGATCACGTAAGTTTCAATACATCAGGATTGGTTGATACTCACGCTAGTAAATAGGCTCCTGAACACTGTGAAGTATATCAAGATGGCTTGCTCATCGAACTTCGGGAATGTCTTCTCAGTGTTGGGTACGTTTTGTGGTTTCCCAGAGGATCTTGCTATAATACTTTGACTTCTAGTGGCTTCTGCTTGGCTTCCTTATCAACCAATGTTACCCCTCCAACTATTAGTCCAGAACCTTTTATATGACTTCTCTCAAGCATCAATCCCTTGGTTAGTGTCCTTTGCTATTTTCTATGGATTGAAAGCTTATTTATGACAGGGACAATGTTGATCCCGAATATCTCGAACGTCCGAGGACATGGAGTGCCTGGTCCATTGTTCGCTTCATGGTCTGCTTAGGTCCCTTTTCCAGCCCATTCGACATCACTACATTCTGCATCAACTGGTGAGTTGTGTTGTCTTTCCTCCGATCCTTATATCTGACATTGCCTTAAAGGTTCCACTACCATATCCGGACAGCGGATTCCCCATTAGTCCAACTCGCTCAGACAAACTGGTTTTTAGAAGGTTCTCTGACTCAGGTATTAAAACCAACATATTTTTTTGATCACATTCTAATCTTTCTCAAAAAGCTGTTCATTATTCAATTTCTTCGAACTGCAAAAATCCCTTTCTTCCAATCACGAGCCTCTCTCTCGATGGTCCTTGTCACTTTTGGGATGGCTTGCATATCAATGGCAATCCCGTACATTCCCCATCTCAACTCGGCTTTACAGATGACGCCTCCCAAGCCGATGTTTTACACGTATTTGGTTGGTGTGATTGCGGGTTATGCTCTTGTGATCCACATTGTCAAGACCATTTATCTGTGGGTCTTCAATGGAGAATGGCTTTGAGTTGGAATCGGTACTCTACTTGGTGCTCGATTTCGACGGCTGAATGAATGAGCTTGGATGAAGTGACATACTTAGATCCTGATATATATTATCTACTGAGGAATTTAGATGAATGTTTGGACCCAGTTCTCAAAAACCCCTGGCATCAGAATCACATGTTAAGTGTACAACAGATCAGTTGTGACTTCGGTAAGAATGATGTAGCACAATTTAGCCATAACTAATATGCACAGTAAGCATACAAGCAGCGATAGACAACACAATAAAATCTGGAAGCGGGATATAGCCAAAAGAATAACAAGAAAGTGAGCCGAAACCTCCACCACTGGAGGTAACTGCTTCGGATACAATTCATAAACGTCGGCTCATCACTATTATGTGTTCATCTATCGCGACAGAGGGATCACAGTAGTATGCGAGTAGAGTGATACTACTTGCGGATGCCGTGGCAAACATTAGCGAGACGGTTAGCTATTGCCGAGCTGTTGCTGAGGTCCTAACTGGTCCTGACCAGTATCTGTCCTGCTGATGAAGGACCGTAAATTTCAGCATAATCAGTGATCGTCCAGGCAAGGTCAATGCGCGTGCATGTCCCGAGCACGTGCAATCTGCACTGGCTTGGATGAGTAGCATTACGACCTCCAGCAAGAAACGCGTTTGATATGGCTGTACCCGATGTTATGGTCCCAAGACAACATGCAATGGCGTGTCTCCATCAAGTAGGTGCGCACGCATGCGCAGCAATCTTCTTTACAATCAGAAAGGCAGCCATCCGAGGTACAGTCGTTCATCGAACGGTTCTCTCGGACCACGCGGATGTTGGGTAAGAATATTATGGGGAAGCTATATCCCCTTGAACAGCAGGTGTTCCACAGCAGAACAGAATCCAAGGCCTACAGCTATCCGGGTCGGCGCCTGTCCGTCCGGAATGAGAGTAGATATACTGCAATCAACTTCGACAAGTTATGTAACCCCAAAGCGTGTGCCCTGTTGAAGCGATCGGATGGCGCCATAATGTATAGTCACCGTTACGCGCAAGGGTATTGACAAAGGCGCCTGATGAAGCGTAGGAGAGGTAAATTTTGTGACGTCGATATTTTCTACGCGTACATCTTCCTCCAGCGAAACATAAGGGACGAGACGTTCTTGGGGAAAGGGGCACCCTTCGAAACCAGATGTTCTACTACCCTGGTGAATTCGCGATCCACGGCCGCAAGGAGCCACTCCTTGTGAACTGGATGTTCGATTACCATCAGCGTTGACAAGGGTCTTGGTCAACAGCATGCATTTAGTTTCGTAAGCCAACCCTAACAACAATCGCCGTTGGGAGCAGTAGGATGCGCATCAGCACCCTCGTCCACCAGAGAACGAACCATCTTCGAGTCGTATCCAGTAGGTGTATTGAGTCAATTGAGGGCACAGAAGAGAATGTCAGGATGTGATGTAATAGCTAGAGAAAGCAGATATTCCATGGCAAGTCCTCGAGTTGCAGCGAATTGTAGAGGCACGTCACCATTTGCGGCGAGAACAGCTTCAGTTCGAGGCATAGATGCTCATCGCGAAGCTTGGAGACCGGAAAACAATATCGCTATTTGGATCAAGGATTGGTGGAAAGGCAGAAGGTGGATGTCTTTGGAGAGTAGGGATCATGACAATAGATGACGCAACAATCGTTGGCGTGAGAAACTTGTGGGCCATCACTCGAAGCCGGCGTTACATCAAACTTGAGCTACGATTTTTCACAGCATCCGCTATACACTGAACCGTATATGAGATCGTCCCATCGGCCCTCACGAGGGCAAGGACGAGCAAGCGCTCGACCCGGAGGTCCCCCAGACGGTGAACGGGGACGTGGAGGACGAGGGAGTAACCTGATCTCAGAGGACTATGATCATCGCATGGAACTTATTGCCTCCGTTAGCCGTAGCAGTGGTCTCGAAAAGGATGGTGATCTGTGAGCCCAGCTACATGATATAATATTATCCCTAAAGTTTACGGAATTGACCAGATTGAAGGAATGCACCGTACAAGAAGAATTCAGAACCTTTATTGAAAAGAAAGTACGTTGTAGCCTATGCTTTCAATGATGAATTGCTTTTACCAATATATAGTAGCTCAGAGCCTTCTGGGACTTGTACGGAACCGGTTCACCTATCAAGCCCCAAATTGAATCCACGCAAAAGCAAAAGAAGGATCACCAGGACAACATATTGATCTTGCTTCGTAAGTAGGAGAGGCGCACGTGCTAATTAGCCAGCTTAGCATTTGACAGGTAAGCTACGCGAGGGGTTATTTGCCTCCGGCCGGAAGGATGGCTTCGCTTTGGAAGGTCCGTATATCAACTTGATATTCGAGACGCGTTTCAAACATCAAGCAACCGATGATTTAGTCTATGAGACCTCGCTTTGTTTGTCAGTCATCTTTGACTCGCCAGTGCAAACAACTTCTATCCTTTCCCGTCTTGTGCCAGACTTCTATCTAGAAACCCCCACCCCGCATACATTCCGTCGCACTACTATCCTAATCCTGCTCCTCCACCAACTACTTATATCTTTTCCATCCCAACAAGCATACTTGAATCAAATCAAACGCCTCGTTCCAAACTTTCTCGAGCAACCGTCTGCTGCTTATTCGTGGATCTCAACACTAGCTCGGAGCTTGCGCACGCTAAACTTCGTTCAATTTGAGACGCTGTCGCACCCTGATGCATTCGAGCATCTACTTCCCCTATCACCTCCAATTTCATCCTCGGACGTCATGTCCGCAAAGGGATTCCATGAGTTGCCCCGAGTTGCTCTGCGTGCGCTAGTTTCTCAACTCCGGTTGAAAGCACGCGATGAAGCCTGGATGGTCTTTCGAAATGCCTACCGGGAGCTTTCTTCATCTGAGGAGACACAAATGTGGCTGGGGAAACGTCTCTTCTTTGACAGCTTTGGTTCCGATGCGACCATTGTACGGTTTCACGATTGGGTACGAGAAAGGTGTCGGGATGGGCAGCTTCGGTCTAAGCAGGGGGTGGATGGGCGATGGATGGTTTGTAAAGCCAGGTAGCTGGTCATCTGTTCAAGAATTGTAGTACTGTGAGACGCGACTATCAGGTATATTTACAGCTTGTCCTGAAGCTTCAGGTCGTCTGCATCAACACAACCATGAGTACGAGGCAGAATTCACCGCCCAGCGGCCCATGGGTAAGGATGGCACTGCTAGTATGTCTGAGGGAATCAGTCCTCCGAACATCAACACAGGCCTCCAAGCGGTGAGGAAAGTAACCTATTTCCACTGCCGCAGTAGGGATGGGAATTAATTGGTATATATGCCCTTTATACCACGTAACGACCGAAAGTTGCCATGCTAAACGTTAGTGGATGGTGATTTTGCTTATAGTGTCAGCCAGTGCGCCCACATCCCCTTCAGACTTCCGTGCCTCTTCTTTTTCCTCTTTGGCTTTCTCCCTTTCTTCTTCTTCTTCTTCTTCTGCTTCCTCCTCCTCCTCCCCCTCCTCTTCCTCCTCATCTACCAAAAACCTTCCACCGCGCTGCTCTAAGATCTTTCGAATGATGTCTATTTCTTCCAAGTCTTCATCAACATCGTTCCATTGTAGTTCAAGCTTCTTCAGCTTGGGCAAGGAGGCCAACGCGCTAGCGAAAAACTTGAACGTAGACGCATTGAGGTTGTTGTTCTGGAGTACCAGAGCCACCAAGTTCTTGTTCGATCCCTCCGCAAGTTTTTGCAGGGGTGGGGGCACTTCATCATCATTTTCCTCTGATAACACGCAGTCCGAAAAAACGAGTGTTTCCAAAGCAGATAGCTTTGGCAGGGCATGTGCCCAGGCTTCTATAGCGGCCTTTGAACCATCCTTGATGAACGTATTGTCCTGAAGATCGAGATACCGTAGGTTTGGGCATTTGGACAGTCCTTCGGCCAGCGCTTGTATCCCATCAGTCCAGATAGCATTTTGCGGGAGTCTGACCTCCACTAGTGTCCCATGTTCTGCAAAGGCATCTGCCCATGCAGAGGCGGATCCATTTTCGAGCCTATTCCTACCACAAATGACAGTCTTCAAGTTTGACGTCAAGCCTCTCTCTTTGCTCAGCTCCGCTGATTTCTTCAGCCAGGTTGCGATCATTGTTCCTGCTTCTGGGCCTAGACCGTTATTGTTGAGCCGAAGGATCTCGAAACGATTGTTTTCGAGAAGATTGCGCAACGGTTCAACGGAGCGAACACCAAAAGCATTATCACTGAGGTTTATTTCCACAAGTGTTGATTTGGGTTCAACAGCGCCACATAAAGCCTTGAGGGCGTCTGGAATCTCGGAGATGAGACGACCAGTGAAGATATCAGCAAAATTCGCAACCTGATTCTCGGTTAGCAACTGGAAGAAAATAGGATGTGAGAGAAGTGACCTTCAAGTTCTGCGTCTTCTCTAAAAACCTTGCAAACTCCTGCGCGGCTTCGACACCGATTGTATTCCCCCCTAGGTGAACCTCTTCGATGAATACAGGGTCAAGGTCCTCAAGGAGTGGAGTAACATCTGCCGCAGTGTCGAGTTTGAGACTTTTATCTCTAATGTCTAGTATCTTGGTATTCTTTGCCATTCTAGCAGTACTAAAGCTTTGTGATATCGAGCTTGATCAATGTCAATGTAGGTCGATGACCCGTAAGAGGAAAGCGTATCTTGCAGTCACGTGCGCGAGCCCAGCCGCGATTGATATTTTTTCTGACCCTCTAGCCTATGCGCTTTCGATTCAAAGCCATAGCCATTCGATTTGACGGTTCATCATGTCAGGTCATAATGCACCTAACGATCCTCTTGCGATCAATATCTCAAAACAGACCCGAGAACTCCTCGCTCACTTGCCCCCCGACTCCCCTTATTTGAGTCAAATATCGACTGCGTCGTCCCCAAAAGCTCTGTTGTCAATATTATCGTGTTTGCTTGCGAACCCTGCTCTCACTGTGATGATATCTGACCTCTTTCGACCTTTATTGATCGACCTGTGTGCAAGATGGTTACACGACCAGGAGGACCTCGAACACAGATTCATCGCTTTGTGTATGTTGATAGAAAATCACGAAGAAATTTACCCGTGAGTTGTGTGCAACGCTTACTCTCATGTGTTTCAATTTCTCTATAGGATCTTGTCCGCATTCTTACGTCGGCCATGCTTCTCGCAGGGGCCACTGAGTTTTGTTGAAGAGAACGCATCGATCGCCATACTAGACTCGGCCCGTCTACACGATTTGCTTTTCGCTTACTATCGTTTACTCCGAGCCAATCGCTTACTTCCCAGAGACCTCTTATGGCCCGTATCACATTTGTCGACGCTCTTCACAGCACCTCACCCCGACCCTGCAGTCAGATACTTGGCAATCAGGTGTTATTCTCTTTACACAGGCATGGCTGAAGTGGAACGCGTCCGACTAGAGGTGCAAGTTCTCGGTCAGCTTGCTGTGGCTGACTGTCCACTTTCATATGGGCGAAATATCGACGGGAGTCGAATCACCGTTGACGGATGGTTAATGCCCGTACTAGAACTGGAGCGAATTCGTAGAGGCCGCGAGTCTGTTGCTGCGGGGTCCGATTTCTATTCTGTCGACACTGGTAGAATCCAATCACTGACTGATGATCACTTATCGTACGGTCTCTCATTTCAAGATCCTCTTGCTCCTTTCTAAAGTTCTTTTTGCCAGCCCATGGACTGCCAATGTTCACGGCATTCTTATGCTCAAATCTTCCCCTTCCCCTCCCTCCTCCGTAGATGTCGCTACAACACCTTCAGCAATCGGAGCATTGAGACAACTTGCATTATTTGCGTCACTCCGCTTACCTACTCTCATCACTTCCGCCCCTTCGTCCGGAAAGTCACTATTCCTCTCGCGTCTTGCTTCTGTGATATACCCTGACGCAAGCGATCAAATTGTCACGGTTCATCTGGCTGACACAGCACTTGATCCTCGTTCGCTGCTCGGATCATACGTTTCCTCTTCGGCACATCAAGGAACATTCGAATGGAAAGATGGTGTACTCGTTCGTGCTATGCGAGAAGGGAAATGGATGGTCTTCAAGGAAATTGATCGTGCCAGCATGGAGGTTCTGGGACTCATTAAACCTCTTGTCGAGTCTCTGGCTCCCGGCACGTGGATTGGCAACCGCGCAACTATAGATGTTCCAAACAGAGGAAAGGTGAGGGCCTCCGAACGCTTCGCTGTCTTCGCGACGCGTTCTGTCACCCCATTATCGAGTGGAAGTTTTCCAAGTCCCATTTTCTATGGGGCGCACAAGTTCCAGGAGGTAGTGGTCGATACGCCATCATCGGATGAAGTCAAGGCTATCATTGAATATCAGTTCCCTAAGTTAGGGGAACCTCTTGCACAGGCGATCATACAAATTTGGACTGGCATTCAAAGGCTAGGGAAAGCGGCGTCGACGAGGGCTGTTGGCTTAAGGGAGCTTGAAAAGTACTGCCTTCGGGTACAAGCAGTTGTTTGCTCGACCAATAATCCCATGAACACGGAAATCTCCGTTCAAGATGTTGTCCCTGTCTCTACGCTCTTCCCAAGCCTTGCTGTTCGAGAGGATCTTTTCCTTGAAGCCAGGGATGTCTTCTTTGGTGCAAGTGCCTATACGGCCCCAGCCCTAGCCCTCTCCGATCGGATCGCTACGCTTGTTGCTGATCACATTGGGCTAGATTTTGAGCGTCGTCACTGGGTGCTCAACGAGCGGGTTCCCTCATTTGAGGAGGAGAGAGATAGAAACGGCGATATTGTTGCTGTTGCAATCGGCCGCGTACGCCTCCCTGCTCGACCTCCAACATCGAAGTTCCTCATCAAGCCAGCTTGCCCTTTTGCGATGCACAAACCTGCAGTGTGCCTTCTTTCGCGAATTGCCACTGCCATATCCCTTTGCGAACCTGTGCTCCTGACCGGAGAGACTGGCACAGGAAAGACCAGCGCTATCACTCATCTTGCTTATGTACTACGCCGTCCCCTGATTTCGCTCAACCTTTCGCACCAGACGGAATCCTCTGACCTACTTGGTGGCTTTAAACCAATCGATACCCGGCTTCCTGCCTCCGTACTTTATGCAGAGTTTCTGGAGCTCTTTGGAAGTACGTTTAGTCGGAAGAAAAATGTCAAGTTTGAAGAATCCGTGAGGAAAGCAGTTCAGGAGAGTAAATGGAAGAGAGCAGTAGTTCTTTGGAAAGAGTCAGTGCGACTTGCGAAAGAGAGGATTGAATCGAAATTCAATGAGGACACGCAGTGAGTGTTGAAAATTAAACAATATTCTCATCTAGTAATTTGTCAGGGAGTTGTCTGTGGCCTCCACGGAAGTAGACGGCCCGAGGAAACGACGGAAACTTGGTCAGACATCGCTTCAACAATCCGCCGAAGCCTGGGACAAGTTTCAACGAGACGTTGATGAATTTGACGTGCAACATGTTCAAGGAGAGGGAAAATTTGCTTTTGACTTTGTGGAGGGCCCTCTTGTCAGGGCACTCCGTTCAGGCGATTGGTGTGTTTAATTATAGCATCTACTCACCGGGTTGTATCTAACCTACAGTTAGGATACTCCTCGATGAAATCAACTTGGCGAGCTCCGAAACGCTAGAGTGTATTACGGGGCTTCTTAGTGGCCCGACAGCGTCTATTTCTTTGACAGAGAAAGGCTCACTAGAGACTGTTCCCCGGCATCCTGATTTCCGTCTGTTCGCTTGCATGAACCCGGCAACGGACGTCGGCAAAAAGGACCTTCCTCCCAATATCAGAGCACGGTTCACAGAGATCGGTGTTCCATCCCCAGATGCTGATCGAGAAACTCTGCTCACGATTATTCACCAATATATTGGACAATGCGCAGTCGGCGACAAAGCTGCCATTATGAACGTCGCCGATTTCTACATTTCTCTTAAACAGTCAGCAGAGGATCGTCGGTTGGCTGATGGATCCAACCATCATCCTCACTACAGCATGCGGACGCTTGCTCGAGCTCTTACATTTGCGGCTGACATCTCCCCAATATATGGCTTGCGACGAGCATTATGGGAGGGCTGCTTAATGGCATTCACTATGGTACTTGATGGGCCCAGTGCGGATCTTGCTATTAGTCTTGCTCAGAAACACATCCTCTCTGGAGTCCGTAATCCTAAGTCCCTCTTGGCCAAGGAGCCCTCTCATCCTGCACCTCGCTTTCCTGACGCGTTCCTCAAGTTTGGCCCATTTTTCCTGGAGAAAGGACCACTTCAAGTCGACCCGGCGGAAGACTACATCATGACTCCTTCTGTGGAAAAAAAGTTGATTGATCTTGCTCGCATTGTCCTCACTCGTCGTTTTCCGGTACTCATTGAAGGTCCAACATCTAGCGGAAAAACTAGTGCTGTGGAGTATCTTGCCCGCCGAACTGGTCATCAATTCATCCGGATCAATAATCACGAACATACTGATATTCAGGAGTACATTGGGTCCTACGTTTCTGATCCGGCTACCGGGAAGCTGGTATTCAAGGATGGCCTTCTCGTTCATGCTCTCAGATACGGCCATTGGATTGTTCTGGATGAACTGAACCTCGCACCCACGGAAGTCCTTGAGGCGCTGAATCGACTACTGGATGATAATCGCGAATTGGTCATTCCAGAAACTCATGAAGTTGTCCGGCCTCATCCCCACTTTATGCTGTTCGCCACCCAGAATCCACCTGGTTTATATGCTGGTCGAAAAATACTCTCGCGCGCTTTTCGTAATCGTTTCCTCGAAGTACATTTCCAGGACGTACCACAGGCAGAATTGGAAACTATCTTATATCAGCGCTGTCGAATTGCTCCCTCGTATGGACAAAAGATTGTCAGCGTCTTCCGAGAGTTACAGAAGCGGCGTCAAACCGGGCGCGTCTTCGAAAGTAAACAGGGTTTCGCGACCCTCCGGGATCTGTTCAGATGGGCTGTCCGAGATGCTATAGGCTATCAAGAACTCGCGGAGAATGGTTACATGCTTCTCGCGGAACGAGCGCGGCGCGTTGAAGACAAACTCGTGGTCAAGGAAGTAATAGAGAGCGTTATGAAAGTTCAGATCGACGAGAAATCGCTGTACAATCTGCGGGGCCCTGAAACCGAAGCACGCATCGGATGCCCTATACCTTCATCCCAACGAATTGCCTGGACTCATGCTATGCGACGCTTATTCGTTTTGGTGACCAGGGCTCTACGATTCAACGAGCCGGTTTTACTGGTGGGAGAGACCGGCTCTGGCAAGACATCTATTTGTCAATTGTATGCTGAAGTTGTGTCCAAGCACCTGCACACGGTCAGCTGTCACCAAAATACCGAAACGGCAGACCTGATTGGCGGCTTGCGACCCGTGCGCAATCGAACGGCTTCTTCGGATGTCCATCGTGATGCATTGGCTGTCCTCGCTCGTGCTGGTATCGTGAACGTGCCCGCGAACACTCGGGAAATACTTGACCAGATCACCGCGTTACTGAAGACCGATCTTGACCTCTCCATGGAGGCTGCTCTCCGGGAATCACAAAAGAACCTTCTCATGTCACAATCCCTATTCGAATGGCAAGATGGTCCTCTCGTCCGAGCCATGGAGAACGGGGATGTCTTCTTACTTGATGAGATCTCGTTGGCTGATGACTCGGTGCTTGAGAGGCTCAATAGTGTGCTAGAATCCGATCGGACCATTGTACTTGCTGAGCGAGGTGGTAGTGATGGCGAATATCCTGCCGTGCGTGCTGCCGACTCCTTCAAGCTTCTAGCGACAATGAATCCTGGGGGTGATTATGGAAAGAAAGAGCTATCTCCTGCCCTTCGAAACCGTTTCACAGAGATTTGGGTACCACCAGTCGAGGACCCTTCTGACCTCGCGATAATTATTGAAAACTCATGGGCCCATGATGCGCTGAAGGTGTTCACTGCCCCAATTTTACGGTTTACCAGTTGGTTGTGTGACAGGGTCGGCGATCGTTCCGTTTGCACGCTACGGGACATGCTAGTAAGTAACCTTGAAAGACATTTCCGTAATTCTTCTCACTCCTTCCTAGGCTTGGGTTGCGTTTTCGAATGCCGTGTTTACTCCCCATCGAGAAAATGCGATGCCCGCGAGCGAGACATTCGTAAGTCTGAGATTTCTTTGCAGATGTTTGAGGGCTTATTCGCAGTTCAGCATCACGGGGCCCACATGACACTCCTGGACAGACTCGGTTCCTTGCCACAAACAGCAACATATTCACCGCACACCCTACAGCAAATTAAAAACGACGCTATTCGCGAGTTGTCCTTACTTGTCCCGTGCGAGGCGTGGGAAACCTATCCTCAGCCCATCAACTCTGGTTTCATTCAACTCGGTCCTTTTACACTTCCAAAGGGGCCGGAAAACTCCACGGTGCACAATTTCAATCTACAAGCACAGACTGCTTACCAGAATGCTCTGCGAGTGGTCAGAGCCTGTCAACTTAATAAGCCAATCCTCTTAGAAGGTAGCCCTGGGGTCGGAAAAACATCGCTCATCACTGCCTTGGCCAAGATTGCTGGTTACCATCTGTGTCGTATCAATCTTTCAGATCAGACTGATTTGATAGACTTGTTTGGGTCTGACTTACCTGTGGAAAATGGCGCTCCCGGGGAGTTCGCCTGGAAAGACGCAGAGTTCCTTCAAGCCTTGCAACGGGGTCACTGGGTTCTTCTCGATGAGATGAATTTAGCCCCTCAGACGGTCCTAGAAGGCTTGAATGCGATACTGGATCATAGAGGCGCAGTTTACATACCTGAGCTTGGACGCAGCTTTACACGACATCCCTCTTTTCGAGTCTTTGCCGCTCAAAATCCGTTGCATCAAGGTGGTGGAAGGAAAGGTCTCCCAAGATCTTTTCTTGATCGCTTCACGAAGGTTCATGTCGAGGAACTCACTCCTGACGATATACTCGTTGTCTGTCGGGAGCAGTACAAGGAGTGTGATGAACGAATCATGTCTGCGATGATTGCATTCAATGCCCGTTTGAATCATGAAGTTGTCCACAAACGGGCCTTCGGTCGGGAAGGGAGCCCCTGGGAATTCAACCTCCGTGATATCATTCGATGGGGCGAACTTCTACGGGAATCCAACACAATGAATCATCCACGACACTTTCTCCGCGTTGTTTACTTGAGCAGGTTCAGGAATGTGCAGGATCGCGCACACGCTCAAATGATATTCGACGAGGTCTTCTTGACCAAAGACCCGCCGAGCATACCATACCCTTACCCGGTCGTCTCAAGCTCGCATCTGCAATTTGGTTACTATTACGCAAAGAGGCACAATTTGACTTTACCCCACAGAACTTCTGACGTCCTACAGGCACATCTTACAGCGGTTGAAGCTATTGGCACATGTCTCTCACGATCCTGGCTCGTCGTTGTCACTGGCTTGCGCAACAGTGGCAAGACAAACCTAATAAGAACCCTTGCTAACCTTTCAGGCAATCATCTGGATGAAGTTCATATTTCTAAGGGAACAGACACAGCAGATATCTTGGGTGGCTTCGAACAAATTGATAATCTGGCACGAATCATGGCGGTCGCGGATGAAGCACTTGAGCTTACCGAGCAGTTCGCGCGTTCTGCTTGTGGGGTCGCTTCAAGATACCAGTGCAGGGAGACTGTACAGCGTGAATTAGTCTCTAGTCGAAGAACCCCTGCATCGATTTTACAAGCTGTTTCTGACCTTCTAGCAGAGCTGTCGGCGATCGACGTCGATGACTCTTCCCTCGTGGCAGCTCGGCGAGAGTTGGATTATGGAGTGCATCATCTAGCCCAAGCCAGGTTGACGAAAGGTCGCTTCGAATGGGTTGATGGTCCGTTGGTACGGGCGATGAAGAAAGGTCACTGGCTTGTCCTCGATGACGCAAATATATGCAATCCTTCCGTCCTCGACCGACTTAACTCTCTCTGCGAACCGAATGGCAATCTAGTGCTGACTGAACGAGGACTCGTCAATGGCGAGGTTCAGGTGTTGACGTCGCATCCGAACTTCCGTCTCCTCATGACGGTGGACCCTCAATATGGCGAGTTATCCAGGGCGATGCGCAATCGCAGTGTGGAGGTTTCTTTGTTGAATTGCTTTACTGAAGAAGACCAGTCCCGCGTGCTCGCACACTGTCGCCTCCCCGCTGGCGCGAAGACAACGACATCTTATTACGTATTGCACGAACAGGCTCGTCGAGGAATAATCTCGGCGCACTTGCAGAACCAGTCTCGGTCTTTCCCGTCCGTGGGTATTGATCACGATTCAACCTTGTCCACCCTCATCGCCTATGCCCCAATCATGGATGCCTCTGATGTCCAAATGTCGCACGCGCTGGTTCATTTTGCTGTCAGATCCTTGCCTACATCCTTACACCGGATATTCAAGCGCTATCTCGAAGTTTCGTCACCTAATCAACTCTTGTGCTCTTTGCTCGCAAACCCCGCATTCACCGAGGTCTTTGAAACACTTGCCTCAAGGATAAAGGAAGTATCTCAGATCATTTCGCGCCAACCCGATGGTGTCTTGGTCAGTGCTCATATGATAGGCGGTTTTGTCTCCGCTTTTTCACACCAATGTACTCAATTTGTTTTGTAAATGTAGCCAATGGATGATTTCATGGTTTATCCACCCTGTCCATGCTGCACAGAACGGGAAGAGTTCCTCTCACACCACGCATTAAAACTTGAAATTCTGCACTTTTTCGCTGCCTTCCTGCTTTATAAGAGTGAAGACGATGGCTCATCAAATGGTCTTCCGACCATTACGCTGGCTAAACACTCGTCGAAAGTGATCGAGCCATTGCAATCGGTGCTGATGGAGGTGCGAACAGCTGCGCAAACGTTACTGGGACATCTGCTTTCTGGTTCATGCATCTCTCAATCTGTGAGCACACTCTGCCCAATGGCCGCGCTATCTCACGACGTTGGACACAGGATTTTGGCAAATCTGCTAACCTTCTCAACATTTCAAGAAAACTTCGACAAGTCCTCGCTCAGAAGGAATTCGATTACTCACGCATTCAGGTCTTGTCGAAGCTGATTTTCAAAGCACTTGAAAGCCATTCTCCTGTACACCAAAGCCTCGTTCGCGCATCTGCTGTTCTAGAGAATGTAATATCCCCATCGTGCGGTCTCGGATTGGTGGACATGTGGTCGCAACTACGCGTTAACCGGCCTTCCTATATTACATCGGCTGATATGAGAACATTGGCTCGTTTACCTTTAGAGACTTCGAAGCCAGGTATGTCAAAGAGTCTTGTGAATGGTCATGCACGCCCTGACTTATGCACGCATTGTAGTATCGCGTCGCGAGCAGTTAGAGATGCTTGCTGTTGCAAGTTTACCGATCCACCTGAAGCCCGACAAGGTTGAACAATTGATGCGCATATCGGGCCAAGTCGATGATGTATGAGGTCATTCACATTGCCCTCTACCATGTTCTGAATCTTATGACAGTGGGTGTCCAAAGCCCCTAGACAAAACACGGATCTGCGTGGGACTTGTAATGCTGCTTCCCTTTTGGTTGAATTGCAGGCAATTTGTGACCTTGATGCGACAAATAAAAATGTAAGTTTGCTCTGCAACAGGAAAAGAATAAGGAGCTGAAATGACATGAAACAGTACATCTCACCAATACTCCAGCGGCTTGTGGGGATCGCTCTCGAAGAGCCGAACGAAGATTTACGTCGATTTGCGTCATACCAACATGTGATATGGTGCCTTGATGAGGACTGTCGCAGTGCGTCGTGAAGTTGTGCCTATTTGTACCTTTCTTCATAGTGTCTTTTCAGTTCCTCCCAGTGTTGTCGCTACTGTGGTGACCCAATGGATCGAAGCTCTGTGGCATAGAGGATCAGAAGATGCGGTACGTATCAAGCATTGCGAGTTGCATTCACCAATATTTTACCTGTTCTTTCAGAATCTCGATAGATCACACATCATCTTCTCCCCGACTCACCTCCTTAGTGCTTTTGAAAAGAGGTATGAGCATTCGGACTATCACTGACCTTTTTGACCCCTTTATAGTCGATTAACTGGAATCTCGTTGGCATCTCTTGAGGAGTACGAAGAGTCAGTAAAGCGGCATATCAGACTAACTGTGCTACAATGTTTCACGAACTCTTCGCGGCTTCAACAACTTACTGCATTGTTCAACCAGAGCGTGGTTTTGGTGAGTCAAGGCGGCGGCTTGCATGCAATTATGACTTTATCATTCATTTAGGTCGCCGCTTGCTTTGCCACTTCATTCGATGAAACTGTTTTGCGCCGGGGCGCCCCTAAAGACAACATAGAAGCGGCAAAGACTCTCCTGACTGTCTTAGAACAGACAAATCACGAACCATTGCGAATGGCCACACGCCACCTATCTGCTGCGTTACAGCCCCACGACGCGAACTTCCTTTCGTCGTCTGAGAAAGCCGTGTCCCAACTTGGGCGATGTTGGATTGCTTTGAGCAGAACTATTCTTGAACTTTTCATTCCCGATCTCCCCATCGACCCTGCCGCAGTGATACGCCACACAGCAGCATACGCCGAGGACCAAGCGAATTTCCTGATGCAACAAATTACACTCCACTCCCAGCTGGAGCTCCGAACCGCAGCCAATGAAACAAACGATGTGATTGCGTACCTTCAAGCTTTAGTCGAGGATCTATCCGAGACCATCCACTCGTCGTCTAACACTCCAGTCCGGGACAACCTGACAAGCCTACGTACCTATTGGTTAGAGGTATCACAATTCATCACTCAGGTGATCCACCATTCCAAAATTGACGATCTGGTGCGTGTCCTGGAATCGAAAGACGATTCTGGCTACGATTGCGAGGTGGTTGTCCAAGAATCTATCTCAGGCTTTTGTCAGCGCATAGAAACACTTTATGCCGAGTTTGACGATATCTCATGCATTCTTCGTTTGGCATTCGCAGAACTCCGGCTGGGCCTCCACATCATACGCTGGGCTTCGCAGCAGTCTCCTTCACAGACTCACACCACGGATCTGCTGACTAGTTTGGCTGCATTCCCCTCCACACGCAGCGCGCAGCTATTACAAACCCTCTCTGCGACCACTGCGAGCCTTTCTGCTGGGGATCTTGTTATATTGAGAGTTGCCGCCGCAGCGCATTGTAGCCCCATTCCATCGACACTAAAAGCAGTGAAGGCTGCATATGAACAAGCCTATCGTCTCTGGTCGATAGATCGAGCTCGCGACGAGAAAAGGGAACAAGAGCTCACCTCTTTATACCGCGTAAACCCTACGACCCATGATGCCTTGACGGAGGTAGAAAGCGAGGAAAGGGAGTTTTTGGAGCTGTTTCCCACCTTCGAGGATGCCCTGTACTCTCCTGAAACCTCGACCATGCATATCAGCGACAAGTTGGTATATCATCTAACCCTGGATCGGCAACGACGACTGCTCGCACTTCATCTGGAACTCATGGGTGATGCAGTCAATCCAATCAAAACCAGTCACACCGCAAGTGAATTCAATGCTCTACGTCAGACCCTTCTGCGATCATGGACCAGTGACCATCCATCCATCATGTCAGACTCGCTTGAAAAACAGTCATTACCTCTTCAGCTTTCAGTTCTCCATGGACACCTTACGGAGATATGTAGTAGCTCCACTGTTTCCAGTTCTTCAGAGTCCTTCAACTTCTACGCTGATGCAAACATTCAAGAGGCCAAGAAGGCATCAAGTATCATCCGCACTCTTCGTTCTCGGTTACATGTTATCCTGCAAGAGTGGCCAGATCAGACAGTGCTCCTACATCTCCTTGATCGTTGTAACATTATATTGGCTTTCGATCTTGCCTCTCCGATTGCCAAGTTTCTGTCGGCACTAGAGCAACTGCTTATGCAAACGGAAGACTGGGAAATGTATGCAAATCGTGACAATACCCTGAAGGAGCATCAGCATCAATTGACAAGTCTGATCGTCGAGTGGAGAAGGCTAGAATTATCGTGTTGGAAGGGTTTGCTGGAATCCCAGAGCCAGTCATTTATTTATCACGTGGCGGAGTTTTGGTTCCGCTTATACGAACTTCTCATACGCGGGCCGTTGGATGCTGCAGAGGAAACCGCAAGCAGTGATGGTGGTGGTCTACACGGGTACCTCAAGCAACTTCCATCACTACTGGACGAATTCATTCGATCCAGCTCACTTGGCCAATTTCAAGCTCGCCTAGAACTCCTCCGAAGCTTCGAGAGCTTCATCCACAAAATAGCATCTCAAGAACCTCATGTCCACCGAGAAGCACTGCTTCGAGTTGGTCGTATTGTTCACTTCTCTTGGCGATACTTTCATATTTTCATCCCCGAGCTCTCTGCATTGCTGAGGGACCAAAGACATGCGCTGGAGAAGGAAGTCGAAGCATTCATCAAGCTTGCTAGCTGGAAAGATGTCAACGTCCAAGCATTGAAACAGAGCGCTCAAAGGACGCATCACCAGCTATACAAGATCATCCGCAAGTTCCGTGATGTGTTGAGACAGCCAGTCATCGACAAAATGAGCCCGTTATTCGCTGGAGACGGCGAGGGTCACGACTACCAAGTGGAGCGGACTGTCCATTTAACACTGCCTCCGTTTCCATCCGAAGCCGCTTTCGTGGATGCTGCTCGGAGTTCAATCTCCAAACTATCTCACCTCGAGAACCTTCACCAGACCTTCAGCAGGTTTAATGGCTTCGTAAACAATACAATCCCTCAATTCCTCTCCAAATATTCCTTTAAGAATGTGGAACAACTTTCTTTGGACATCATCCTGACTGTCAAAAACCTCTCGAGCCATATGATTCCTCCTGATTTGACCAAAGAAAGGCGCGAAAAGTATAAAAAGAACTTGCTTCTGCGCAAAAGAAAGGCTTGGAGTGATCTGCTTAAAGAACTCAAGCGCGGCGGCTTGGCCTACAACGTCAAGCCTGAAATTATAAACCAGCTGAGAGACGAATGCTGGATTCGCAATCAACCTTTGATGCACAAGGATGGTGCAATAGCATCTGCGGAGAAAGCGGAGCGCTACTTCGACCGACTACGTGGGTGTCTTCCTGCGCTCAGGAAGGTACTTTCAGACCATCATTCGGACTTGGGGACGCGTGACCTTTCTCGAGGTATATCTCTGGTGGAATCAGGCTACTTTTTAGCGCTCGAGGGTAGATTGGGGTAAGTTTTCGGCTACATCGTCATTCCAGTAATGCCTTTTTTATGTTAATACCTTTTAGGTTGTCACAGGCCCTTTCTAGCTACGTAGAACTTTGCCAGCAGGCAGACCGGCTGCAGGCTCTCTCTGAGCGTTCGGAAACGGTCACCGTTGACGCCTACTACAACATTGAACCGATGCACAATGCACTGAATCATGCCGTTCGCGCGCTGGAGGAATTGATTGAAGGAATGCGTATCTTCTCTGAAATAGAGAAGAGTGTCAACACCGTGCCCAATCTCATTGTGAGGTGCCAAAATCTTCTTTCATCAGCATGTGTGTGGCGAGATCGTGTGTACAAGGTAGTGCAGTCATGTCGAGCCATCATGCCTTCTGTATTCCTCCGAGGTGGGTTCCAAAGATTACGATTGGAGATACCACGAATGACCAGACTTTCTAGATGATTACGATGCCGTCGTGGGCGCTGCAGGATACCTGAGCGAATTGATAGGGCAACTTGAAGAGATGTCCATAACCTGCCCTCAGCTGACATATATTCTCCAACCAACCAAAGAATGGATCTGCGAACAAGGCAGTTTCTCATTTTCCCAGTCGCCTCAGCCTTCGCCGGAGGGTGGCGCTAATGGAAATGCAGACGACCTCATCGATGCAATCCTTATCACTGTCCAATCCATGCTTTGCCAATGCTCCGAGCTCCCAGATGCCACCCCCGAATCCGAAGAGATTAAAGACAATTATATCCGACTTGGTGTGCAGAAAATGTCACGCCTCACCGCCCTCCTCGACCTTCCTATACTGATAGACAGACTCAATAATACCAGCACACGACTTTCATCTCTACCGCATGCCTCGCGTCAGCAAGCGCTGAGAAGGGTGACACCTTTCCTATACCGCTTCTTGACCTTTGCGGGAGAGCTTGTCGAAGCTCTGGCAAGCTGGACGCGCGCACTTTTCAAGTTGGATTATGTCGTGTGCTCCGTCGTACACACTCTCGGAACTCAAGGGTTCTGCATACCCCCCGAAACAGAGGAAGGCGAGGCTACTGGTGACGAAAAAGGAAACGCGACAGAGCTTGGAGGAACGGGTTTGGGTGAAGGTGTTGGGAATGAAAATGTGAGCAAAGAGATTGAAGACGAGAGTCAAGTTGAAGGGCTACGGTGCGAAGACAATGATGAAGGAGAGGGGCGGAGAGACAAAGGCGAAGGCGAAGAAAATACGATCGAAATGAGCGAGGACTTTGGAGGCGAGATGGAAGATCTTTCCGAGGCGGAAGGGGACGATAAAAATGAGGAGGCGGAAGAGGAAGAGGAAGGACCAGATGAGCAGTTGGGTAAGCTCGACAAGTCAGATCCTGCGGCGGTTGATGAGAAGTTGTGGGGAGATGAGGATGGTGATGACGGTGGTGAGAGGGACGACAAGCTGGACCATGACAGGTCGCAGGGGGATCATCGAAAGGATTCGGAAGTCGTGGCAAAGGATGAGAAGAAAGGCAAAGCAGGGAAAGATCGAAGGAAGAAAGAAGACATGAAAGAGGGGGAGAACAAGGACGAAAGGGATGGTGAGGAAGATACTGATGTTGCTGATGAGAATCCTGCGGAGGAGATGGAATCCCCCAATGCCTCTGGTGCTCCGTTGGACCAGCATATTCCAGATGCCAATACCCTGGACCTCCCCGACGACATGCAACTTGACGAGGACCAGGACAAGCAAAATGATCATGGGGATGACTCGGAAGTGGAGGATCTCAGTGACGAAGAAAATGCATCGGATGACCAGGCAGATGAAGACGTTGGTGGGGAACGAGGAAGAGATTGCACTCCCGATGATGATTCCATGTCTGTTGAGCCCGAGGATACCCAACGGCAGACATCTCGAGCTGTGGATGAAAGCACGATTGATGAGGAAAAACGAAATCCTGACGAGGGCAAGGACAATGCTGTCGCTCAGCCAGATCTTACCGCCGGTGATGATGACGCTGGGTCATCCGAGCACAAGCAACAACTCGGGGATAGTGCCCAAGGAGGTCAACGAGGCGCTGATTCCACGGTGGAAATGGACACCGATGGGGGCGAGAGCTGCAAAGAACCAGATCACAGAGAACAGCAGTATGTCTTCAACGTCGCTTGGTTATTTGGGTTCATTTTGACCAGTGTAGACGACCCAGTGACGCTGCTGAAATCCAACCTCAACCTAGGTCCCCCTCCGCATCCAACATTCAACCACAACCCCTTGACTCTGGCTCTACTGCTGAAGGCGTGCAACGCGGTCCCATGCATCCTCATCAACCCCCTGCTACATCGCCTCCTCAGCCTCTGCGAAGCCTTGGAGATGCCCTCAAAGCAGTCCAACAACGTTTCGATGAGATCTTTGGACCGGCTGATCAGCCACAGCCCTTACCTGTCCCCCAGCGTGATGATGCAGGGCAGGTCGAATACGCCCACCATGAAGATGCCCTAGAAAACAATGATATGCAGGCCCTCGGCCCTGCCGGTGAAGAACAGGTGGCAAAATTGAGAGACCTCACGTTGGTCGATGAAGGGAACAACAAAATGGACATAGACGCTACGGATCTCGACGAGGTCGAGTCTTTGGATAGAAAGCAAGAGCTGAAGGAAGCAAAAGATGTCGCGATGGAGAGGTTGGAGGCAGAGAAACCCAGTCCAGACATCAATGCCGATGATGCTGTCATACACACCGAACGAGACAGCGGCGTCGCCAAGGGTCAATCGCATCCCTTACCAGATCTTTCTGCACCCAAAGCCGAGGATGACATGGAACCAGAACCGGAGGCACCATCCTCCGAGCGCGTTCTCAATGCCTTGACAGATCACGCCTCAAATCCAACCTCCGCTTCTGCCTCTCGCCTTTGGACACTGTACACGACATTGACTGCCTCCCTCTCCCTTTCTCTCTGCGAATCCCTTCGCCTCATCCTTGCGCCGACCCTTGCAACGCGCCTAAGAGGCGACTTCCGAACCGGCAAACGACTCAACATGAGGAAAGTCGTGGGATGGGTAGCCAGCGAGTACACCAAGGACCGCATCTGGATGCGGAGGGTCAAACCTAGCGCGCGAGAGTACCAGGTCCTCCTGGCTGTCGACGACTCGGCGTCCATGCGCAACGGCGGTGGCTCTGGCGGTGGCGCAGTTCACCTGGCATACCAGACTGTCGTCCTAGTCGTGCAAGCGCTCGGCAAGCTCGAGGTCGGGGAGGTGGGGGTGGCAAGGTTCGGAGAAGGATGGGAGCTCGTCCGTGGATTCGGCTCGGATGCGACGGGCGCCAGAGACTGGGGGTCATCGCCGACAGAGGGAGGCCGCGTCCTGAACGCGTTCACGTTCTCCCAGTCGCGCACGGATGTGGCCGCGTTTCTCCAAGGCTCGCTGTCCGTGCTCGAAGCTGCACGCGAGAGTACGAGCAGTACGAGCGGGCGGGAGCTCTGGCAACTTGAGATCATTATTTCGGACGGCATCTGTCAGGATCACGAGAAGCTGAGACGGACATTGCGGAAGGCGAAAGAAATGAGGGTGTTGGTTGTGTTCATCGTGATCGACGCGCTCAACAATGCATCTTCCACTTTAAACCAGTCTGACGTCGCAACTGCGTCCAACGAAAATCAATCATCTATCCTGGCACTTTCTCAAGTCTCCTACAAGCCTTCCCCCACCACTGGCCACATGGAGCTTACGATGGAACGTTACCTGGACACTTTTCCTTTTGAGTATTACGTGGTTCTTAGAGATGTTGAGGCATTACCGAGAGTTTTGGCGGACACGTTGAGAGAGTTCTTTGAGAGAGTAAACGAGGAATAGATAATGATAGGTGACTAGACAACTGTTTATATCGTGAATTTCACCTAGCTCTCTAGAATTGGCCAAAATCATTTCTTCCATCTACTAAGAATATGTCTAGAGGGCGCAACGGGCAGCGACGGGTCACAGGTCGACATACTTATTCCAAAACCCAGCCGTCCCGTTGTTTGGCGCAGCCCAAGCTTCAATATTAAGCAGTCGCATGATAAGGTTATAAAGCTCCACATTTGCGAAGCCTGGTATCACATAGGTACCGTCGGTGATCGAGAGCCAAGCGGAGGGTTGGGTATCGACTGAAAGGAGCTTGGCGCCATGCGAAAAGGGACCATGCGCGACAAACATCGCATGCATGGAAGGTAGCTCGTTATCGTAACCGTGGTTCTTCATCGAACAGGAAAGGTCAGTATACGGAATGGCAGAGAGTGGGAAGCTTACACCAATGCTCATCCCATCTTTGCCCTGCTGTTTGTCTGTCAATGCATACCCGAACGTTGGAACGACCCAGATAGGGGCAATTCTCTCATTTGCGGAAAAGTGGTAACGTGGGGGCATGAGTGTTGCTTCTTGAAGATACCCTGTGCAATAATGATTCGTCCTGTTTTCAAGTTTTCAAGGGAGATGCCTACCACCAGCATAAGACTCTGTTGTATACACATCGAACTTGCCACTGTATTGTGGTGCTTGGGATGCACGAACGAGTTTCTCCAAGATGACTCGCTCATCCGTTCCTTCCAAGAAGCGAAGACCAAAGGAAGGCCATCCATCATAGTGCGTGACATTATTCCATGCATCACCTGCGTGATTATATATCAAGGTTTCCTTTTATCAAAGGAGGTGGGACCAAGAAGAGAACATACCGAGGATGTCATCTCCATCTAGGTAAATCCAGTCGACTTCACTGGTATCGCCCATCCCGTGGTCGCTGACAAAAATTACGTCTACAATCTGGGACAGATTGCGTTCAAGGATCGAATTATGAAGATCGCGAGCAAACACGTCGATCGTAACAAGTGTTTCCTGCAAGCATGCGAATTGGAACACAACATCGATAACCATTGGTGACGGACTCACATTCACGAGAGCAGACATTGGACCAGTTGCATGTCCAGCTTGATCCAGCGAAGGCTCATAGGCTAGCTTAGGGTGAGCAACCCTGCATTCCGTTCCTAAGATGACTCACTCAGAATAAGTTCTGGTCTCTTTTCTATCTCCGGCATATCTATCCACTTTAATATCTGATCCAACTTTTCCTGAAGGGGAACTTGATCGCGCCAAGGAATGAAATAAGTTGAAGATGCTCCGGAGAGAGTAGTGGCAGGGCCAGGCCTGCCGAGCATGAGGGACCAAAGATGAGAATAAGCATCGAAGGAAGCGTACCACATTTGGTTGGCGGTAATGACACCAGCACGTTCGGCGGTCTCCCACATCTATTTCATTAGTGCATGAGCGAGGGACTTTGTGTAGCAATATAGCTCACTGGTTCGCCTAACCACCAATCGGCCAAGTAGGCGGACTCCGCGCGATTGTACCAAAACTCCGTATTTGTCAAGGGGTCGAAAAAGTTCTATAACACTGTCAATCATTGGGAATAGACGAGATATGAAACATACATTGGCGACGATGCCGTGGGATTCAGCATACAAACCCGTCCTGCAGAAATGGCATTAGATAATGGATGGGAGAAGAAGAGGTAGCATACATCAAAGCCCAATGGTTCCTAGAGATCAAGTAATTAGTTGTGATTGACTTGATTACGAATGAGACTCACGGGAACGTCAACGTCTGGCAGAACAGGTCAACGATAACATAGAAGATACAAGACAAGGACTGACTGGGAAGATCGGCTTCATATATTTTGCTCTCA
The DNA here is from genome assembly GCA_038090435.1 of Phylloporus scabripes. NCBI lineage: Eukaryota > Fungi > Basidiomycota > Agaricomycetes > Boletales > Boletaceae > Phylloporus > Phylloporus scabripes. The sequence goes on along the minus strand of JBBPMS010000003.1, from coordinate 129,602 downwards.
ACCCCTGTTTACTAATATCTAGTAAATGGGGGGTCAAACCACGGTCGAGATAACTCGCGCTATGAGTGACGTGAGGATATGAGCTGGTGCGGCTACAAGGAGGGACTTGCCTGAGTCCATCGATAGAGATGAGAATAACGGTGCGCTTGAATTCATGTGTCCCGTTGGAGAACCTTGCTGTGTCCCTTGCCGGTGGCTGCTGTGACGTTCGAGTGGAAATGTAGACCGCTCCACCAACGGAGAGCAAGGCAAGGACGACTATAGACGTCAAAATCTTCCAAGTAGAGTAGGACTTGGATGGCTTTGGCTGGACATTTTCCTGCCTGCCGCCAAGGAGGGGCCGCTCTTCGTCGTGGTTGTCCATTCAAGAGCAGTTCGGATGCTTTGCTCGCTTCGCTTCAGCCGATTGATTGGCTTTGTTTGGCCAACTCTGTAAAATGTGGCTGTGCACCCTCACCCATGTTACTCCCGACTGGTTTGCTCGCATTCATCTGCTCGCCATTCACGTATATCAAGACATGGCTCGCTTATTTTCTGCTAGACATCATCGCTACCGGACCAATGCCAAGGCACATATCGTTTGAAATGGACGGGAACAGGAGGTACGCAAGAAAACTAGGCATGGAAGGTAAAGATGGCCATCCCGCTGGGTTCAGAAATCTGCTTTGGGTATGTATCTGTAACAAAAAGGCAACTCATGATTCTATGGGTCCCCGTGTCCAGGTCCTTGAACTCTGCCTACGCCTACGGATACATTGCGTGACCGTGTATGCGTTTGCAATCGAGAACTTCAAGCGCCCTAAAGAAGAAGTAGACACGATCATGAAACTTGCAGAGGAAAGGCTCGTTGAGATCGCACAGCGCGGGTAGGTTTGTTCCTTGTTCGTGTTCGGCGGGTTCTATCTATACTCTGCCAAAGTGAGATACTCGACAGACACGGAGTCCGCTTGAACGTGTTAGGAAGACGAGAGCTGCTACCTCAAAGCGTGCAAGAAGCCGTAGCAAAGGCAGAGAACATGACCCGACACAATAACGCGTGCGCCTCTGTCTTCCTTGAGGTACCCCAACTTATTAGACACCCTAGCGCGATCCTCAATGTGTGTGCACCCTATGCATCCCAAGATGAGATCACCACCGCCGTCGAGAGCGTCGTTCAAGAAGCGCTTGATGCCGGTGATTTCGATGGCAGGTGAGGACAATCACTCCTTGTGAGCATCCTTCTGATGCCGTTCAGTACGATCACCGAGGAGTCCATCAACTCGCATCTGTCGACCTCTCTCGCAGGCAGTCCTCCACTCGACATATTTGTGCGCACGAGTGGCGTAAAGCGGTTGAGTGGATTCTTGACGTGGCAGGTGAATCTGAAATTGAAATGAATATATTTTAATCTTATTTGCTCCTTCAGTGTTCTGAGCATACACAGTTGCACATGGTGGACACATACTGGCCAGAGTTTGGACTTTTTGACCTTGTTCCTATACTACTTGATTATCAGCGCAAGGTATGGTCGGAGGAGGGCAGACATCGGCACACTTAGTAGTGAACTGCGTATTACATAACCCATCATACTAGGCTTGATACGACGCTCAGTCGTCTTGAAACTTAACCACGATGTCTATGCTTGACAAGTTCAAGCAAGGTGCACAACGAGCAGGCATTCAAGCCTCCGCATTCGTTAGAGAAGGCTCTTCCCGCGTCGCCTCTGGCTCCCGTGACTTGATACAGGGTTTCACCCTTCCTGCCGAGGCTGAGAAAGCCGCCAAGATTTTGGCTAGTTTCCTGGGTTAGTCGCTCTTAGAGACCGGGTCCATGTGCGCTGAATCGACTGGTCTGAAATAGCCGATCCCAATCACCCCCAATCTGCACTCAACGCCATTCCCAAGGCAGTTCTACAGCATGCCCGAGGTACGTTCAACTCACCACCCATTTGACTCTGCCCTTAACCCCTGCCCTAGGCCTCGCCGTCTTCCAAGTGATCAAAGCCGGCTTCATGTTCTCCGGCAAAGCTGGCTCTGGCCTCGTCATCGCCCGTCTCCCAGACGGCTCCTGGTCCGCGCCTTCATGCATTGCCACAGGCGGTCTCGGTTGGGGTCTCCAAATTGGCGCCGACATCTCCGACTTTGTGATCGTCCTCAACTCGGAAGACGCCGTGCGCGCGTTCTCCATCGGTGGGAACGTCACTATCGGTGGCAATGTCAGTGCTGCGGCGGGGCCAATCGGTACTGGTGGAAGTGTCCAGGCGAGCCTGGCCCACCCTGCCAGCATGTTTTCGTATTCGAAGAGCAAAGGTGTGGTTTCTTACCGCTTATTGTGCGTGTGGATCTGAATGGATCGGTGTAGGTCTCTTTGCGGGTGTTTCCCTCGAGGGTACCGCCTTGATTGAGCGCAAGGATGCAAATCGCGATTTCTATGGTTCGCCTGTACCAGCGCGTGATATTCTTGGGGGGCGTGTTCCACCGCCGGAAGTGGCCTCGAGATTGTATGAGATCATCGAAGCCGCTGAGGGTCTAGACGAGACGGGCGTTCCTGATGCCGCATATTACCCAGGTACCATCAGTCAACATATTCCGGCGGGTGGCCATCAGACGGTGTTTGATTCTGAGGGGCCTTAGGTGACCCCGCGCAGATAAGAGACGGAAAACTAATGATATTCTTGATGACTTCCTTTTTTCATGTGTGCTGTTTCATTTTCCAATGTGGGCCAATTTTTCTTGTTCATTTCAAGACAGATCGGTTTCTATGACAAGTACGAGTACCTTGACGAATACAGACGACTTATCATGCTCGATCCATGCAATTAATCTCCAGTAACTCAGCGCCAAATGTCATTCAAGGTTTGTGCACCAGATGCCGCTGTCGTAAACTGGTTGTTAGGATCCGACTCCCATGTCACTTTGCCATTGTCAATCCTGATGTACTTGTATTGGATCACGGTATTCGCCGGTAGATTGAGGGTTGCTAGCGACGGAGACGGGGGTTCGTCAGTCATGGGCTGGAAACATAAGGCACAACGTACTGCTCCAAACTGGGTAACTAGCAGAGGATAATAGAATAGGGTTAGAACTATTCCAGTCTTTCAGGGCACTGACTGAGCCAGTGAGGTATATATTCTCTGTATGTTGTCAGTACACTGTAGCAGCACGAGTGTTATCGCGCACCTCCCAAGACGGTGGTTGCATTGACATTGAACTGAACAGAGACTGTCGGTGCATTGCTCGTCAAACATGCACTAGAGACGGACAATCCCTTTGCCCCCCAGGTTGCTGAGGTCTTCCCCGCACGAGCAGTAAAGACTGTGAGTGCAGACGCATAGCTCCAGGTAAGGTCGATGGCGCTCACAGCAGTGCCGTTATCCCTGCTGAATTGTTCAGAAAGCGAACCGTCGGGAGGGGTGTACTTTGCACCGATGGCTATGAATCCGTCAGCAAAAGACTGGATGGCACTCGTAAGGAAAACGAAAGTGGACGAGGAAGATCGATAAGTCCCGATGGTTAGTGAGGTATCAAACTGCTGGAAGAAGCCGAGGGAGGTGGAGGTGACTGTGAGGAAACCTTGGTTCTTCCAGACGATGAGGGCATCATAGAGCTGCTCTGCCACTGCGAACGTCGTGAGATACCATGGCTAGAGAGTTTTGTGAGATTAGAAGGAGAAAAAGGTACGGGGCTCACGTTCCCGCCTTGATACGTGTCCTCGGAGTATCGACCAGTGGCAATGGGCGCGTTGGCGGGAATGCCAAAGTTGATGGAATAGATGTAGCGGAATGAATCGATATAGGTCTTTAAGTTTGAGAGGGCCAGGTCGGAGCAAGGTTGCCAGGTAGTAGAGTCGCAGCCTGCATCGACATCAAAGGTGTGTATAGAAGCGAGGACAGAGTTTGCGTCGATGCCAGAACGACCACTTGCGGTGTTGGCGGTCATGAATCCGGGGGAGGGTGTCCAATGAGACTTGGAGAGCATTGGTCAAGACGAGCGGGGGAAGACAGAAGGTACGTGCCTGAAGAAAACAGAGAACATGGTCGGCCTGGGTTGAGTACAGCAGCGCGGAAGAAGTCTGGCCAATGGCAGATGCTAAAGCAGCACCCTGGCGCAAAGCGCGGTGCTGGACGACGGAGGTGAAGAACGAATGAGAGTAGACCTCCTCCCACAAGTCAAAGGTGGCCTGGTTCCAGCTGTTGGCGACATAGTCAAGGTCGAGCTGAAGGAGCGGCCAAAGATGGTCATGAACATGGGATGTGTTGCCATTTGCAATGAGCCAGTTGGCATAGGTGATGATGGCTGTGGAGCGGAGAGCAGGACCATCACACTGAGGACGTCCCCATGCACCCGTGAACGCTGTTTCGTTGATGTTGAATTTTGGCTCGCCGAGGCCGCCAGTGGAGACGGAGCCGCTTGGATTTGTGATCTGCTGTATGACAGACTCCGCATGGACGAACAAGTCAATAAGAGAGCGTAAGGAGTTGTCTTGACCAAGGGTATACTGGTCGATGAGGACCTTGAAAACGAGGGAGGAGTCGCGAGTCCATGTGTAGAGATAATCTGGATCGGACGTGCTCGGGCTGGCGATCACCACGCCAGGCTTAAGTCACGTGACCAGTTGAAGTGCGGACGGGTGTGAGAACTGCTTACATATGCACCAGATGACTTGAAGCCATACGGGCCGATGTTGGCAAGCAGACCGGCCTTTGCGATGGGTGACTCGCTGGCAATGTATGAGTCGACGGTGTTGGATTGGACACAGACCGCAGCGGTGAGGCCCGTGAGCACGGAAAACCAGCGCATGGAGAAAAGAAGACGGATAAACGGCGGCTCTTTGCATATAAGTAGTAGCGCGGCAAATGCCGGTCACGATTGACATGTGGTATTGCTGAATCGTCGCCCTCGCTGTCGTCCATGTCCCTCCTCGTCCTCTTCGTCCTCCTCCTCGGCCTGCACTCCTCATTTGCCCATTCTCATCCATTCGTCTTCTTCCACAAGTTTTCGCCTACATCTTCCGAGGGCACTTGGCTGTGGGGATGGGTCTGGGGAACCGAAAGCACCGTCTCCGTCGTTGATCGTTCTCCACCCCTCACCTTTCTCTCTCGTCCTGCTGCGTTCGGCCCCGATTTTGATGATCCGCTTCTGGGTTATGTTCTTCCTCTCTCTTCCTTCACTTTTTCTTGTTTCGCAGGCCTTTCAAACACATCAAATTCGGGATGTCCACCTCTCTGCTTGTTTGGTCCAAATCGCCCCGATCGAAAGGATCCTTGGATTGCTCTTGTACAGCGCGGTGACTGCAACTTTGTCCAAAAGGCCCGTTTTTTCCCCCTCCCAATATCAATCCTTCACACCCCCTCAAACAGGTCAGAGAGGCCCAGCGTCTTGGCGCACGGGCCGTCGTCGTGGGCGGTCAAGACCCCGATCTCACTGGCATCCCAGATACCCTTGTCAACATGTACAGTAATGGTCATCTATTCCCCCTTCTTTCTCTCTGCAATATTTGACTCCTCTCGCAGGCGATGCGTCCGACATTTCCACCCCTTCTACGTACCTCACTTTCTCAGACTACAATGATCTCATGCACTTAATTGCCTCGTCCACGACTCGTCATGCTGGCCTTAACACCCTCTCTCTTCTCATCACAACCCAGCATTCCGCTTGGGAATGGTACTCGTACGTCCCTTTCCTTCTCTCTGTTCATCATCCAACTCGTTCCTATCTAGTCCTATATTGACTTTTATAGTCATTCTAATCCTCCCCTCTTGTCTCACCTTCGTCACCCTTCTCATACATCGTGTCCGCATGGCACGCGCTGCCCAGCGGGATCGCGCTCCAGAGCATCTCGTCAAGAGTCTTCCTTGGAGAGTTTGGAATGGCACTGCATGGGAAAAGCACAATGGTTCCCCCCCTCACCCAGATCCCTCCTCTTCCGTCGATATCGAGGCTGGCGATCAGAGTTCTTCGGGGCCTTCTGGTTCCCGTGATCCAATTCCATGGTGCGAGACACAACTTGAATGTGCGATATGCCTCTTCGAGTTTGTCAAGGGTGACCGTGTCCGTGAATTGCCATGCCACCACGTTTTTCATCTTGACGAAGTCGATACCTGGTTGATTAATCGCAAGAAATTCGTATGTTTCCCACGTTCGCAATACTCTCTTACCCTTATGACGATCCCCATTCCAGTGCCCGGTCTGCAAGGCAGATGTCACGCAACCCTGGCATCTCTCCCTAGTCCAGAAAGCCCTCAACAACGTCCCGAATACCGAGAGCCAACCATCGACGCCTCCGCCACCCACAGAACGTACCCCACTTCTCCATGACAGACTCGAGGTCGCGTCAAGTTTGTCGAATGTATGACCTTCGTGCTTTCATCACTGTACTATAGCTTCACTGCTCTATTTATCTCGGAATGGGGAAAAGGATGTGGTCGGGACATTTGCTACGATATCGTCTTCTATATAAATTAGTTTGGGATGATTAAGTTTCATTTTCGCCGCGTGTACTATCATTTCCGCGAAAGGACAATAAGTCTCTGACAAGGTTCAATTGCCACCATCACCAAGGTACGAATGGAATTTGACATGCATATGAGCATTGTTGTTTCCCGTTCACCGCATGCCTTGCCAGTGTCCTCTTGGCCGGCCGATGGCAACCGGCCTTCGTGTCCCAACTTGTCCATTCCTATTGTTCGCGGGTTACACGGCATGCAATCAATGTCCCGCCCCGTGAGTCCGAACGACAGTTCCTAACAGTCTGTCTATGATACCACACATACTGTGGAGCTTGAGTTACAAGGGTAAACTTATCACCTGAATTTTACCCATAAACGTCTCGCCGTCCTGGTGAGCGAAATGCGAGTTATTTATTCCACCTTGACCATGAACCTTCGGAACTAGACCGGTTTCGGATACATATAGTCATTGTCCTGTTCTTGAACATTGCGGCGCATGCATGGTGATGAGCTGATCAACTCAGACTGAGGATACCTCCCTCTTGGCATATCTCCCCTCTTTGTCTCACCTGTGTTCGCTACCTTGTCTTGTGTCCCAACAAGAAGCGAGACGCGGTTTAAACTCTTGCGGCATCGTTCATCTGTTGGTCCCCTCTCAATCAAGTCATTCATGGACTATTTTCACGAAGATCCCCACTGCACCGTATGTAATGGTGAGCTTCTTACATTTCAGCTATTGTGACCGTGCACTCATGACACCCACCATGTCGCCCACAGGCCCACAGGACCCGTCTATGACGAGCCTCCATAGGAAACCAGCGTTGTGCCGGTACTACCAGACCGGCAACTGTAGGCGTGGTTCCAATTGTCCTTTTGTACACGTTTCCGTCACGGGTCAGATAGAAAGTCAGTTTCCCATCGTCTTCTACATATATTCTATGGGGGCTAATCCAGGTTAGTTCCCGCGATATCTCCTACAGCACATCAGGTCGAACACATGTACAGTGAGTTACGTGCATGACACGCGCGAAACACGCTCCCTGATATTTTTTAATCATAGACTACCACCCTCTCGGGCCAACCGCGGTGTATCACCCTTTGGACTCCCAAGCATATCCAGTTTTCCTATGGCAACCATATCCTCCCCTCTCCCCTTCGTTTCATCCGCGGTACGGGTTCGCCCGTCAAGAAGAGATCACACCCGACTACCCGGACGATAGAAGTGATCCGTCTTCCGTCGAGTCGTCGTCCACAGCGGCCAGCATGGACTACCAACTTCCCATGGCGCACGATAAAGCTTGGTTGGAGAGGGCAGAGCCGGGGACCATCCAGGGCGCTTCAGGTCCACCTGGCATCGGGCCCAATTCGCCAGGATATGCGGTGTACAATTACCCGGCACTTCCCGGAGTCAAGGCCAAACATGTGGTGGGACGAGGCCGTGCAACGTCAATGCAATTTCACAGATCGGCCGCCGCGATCCCGTCTTTGCTTTTGCCCTCATGTCAGAAAGACCTGCGAAAGAAACCGCTCGCTTACAAGAGTATGTCTTTTTTCATTTTTCGCCGGATGACGCGGTTATTTATATACATTGTAGCAAAACCGTGCAAATTCTACGCGGCAAACGGTAAATGTATCAGTGGTGAAAAATGCACATTGTAAGGGCGTATTCTCCGTTTGCACCTGCCCTATTTCACATGGAATTAGCATCCATGACCCAACTTCCGAGGGAAACCCGGAAAATTCTTGCCCAAAATTATCTCTTCCGATCGACGCAAAGCTGCCTCCGAAGCCACTCAACAAGTACGATGACTCTCGATCTAGGGATTTTTATCCGATAACGTGGCGTGTGATTGGGGGAGGTGTGATGATGGGAGGGCAGAGTGAGTTGGATGTGAATCTGAACCTCAATCCGTTCTGACTGACATCTAGGGCAAGTTTGCCCAGCCTTTGCCGCGGGTCACTGCAAGTATGGGGATGATTGCAAGCTCGCGCACGAGGTGGAGCTCGAAGCTGACCGTGAGTGTGACGACGTTTTGGGGATGTCATCTTACAAGGCTCGCCCTCAGCAATCGGTTTCGTCGGACCCAAGAATAAGCCTGTTCTAAAAGGATCCCCACCACAACCTAACAAGCGCGAGAAACGGAACCGTCAGAGTCCACAGAGACCCAAGTCTATCAGGGCATCATCGGCATCACCGCATCAGGAGAAACTTGATGGATGCGTTCCCGAGGGCGTAAAGGCAGCGAAGAAGGCCAATGACGCAGTGGCACCATGCACTGAGGATGCTCCAACATCAGCAGTACATAGACGCACGCGGTCAATGTCAATGGTACTTACCTCACCGCCACCACTGGACACCACACAATCCAGCAGCGTACGTTGCCCCTGCATCTCCTTGGTTTGGCGTGAGGCTAACCAACTCGCAGTATGCAGCAGAGCTTTAAAGGTTTTCATGTAACATTCGTATGCTCCTACTATAGGTAATTTGCCTTGCACCTTTATTATGTCGACAACAGGGTTACACTAGCATCTCATGTAGCATCTAGACCTTGGATGTATCCAAGTTGTTTTCCCACCGCTCTTCGGTTTCCAAGGATCGATCAATCAGGCCGCTTTGCGCACCAAGCATGTATCCTCATGTTTCCCTCCTTTTCTCTGCAGTGTCAATACTCATCTCGTCGCAACATACCCTCACGAGGCTGGCTACACGACGGGCGCATGGTGGATACCTCATCCTCCTCAGTTTGCAGGTCTGTGTGTCCGTCACGCATTTGTATGCTGCCTTACCACCAGACCATCGTTACGGACGCTGGTCTGGGCGTCAACCCCTGGCCCTGAGTCGCTGGATACACGGCCGCGTGGCCACCGGCAGACTGACGTCCGGCGACGCCGCGGGTCCTGCAGCGCACTAGAATAGAAGGGGGACTTTGGAGACTGACATGCCGTGCGATGGCAGCGACAATTCGAGCTATTGGCGTTCGGGTCCTCCGCTGGGGCGTCCGACGTCAGACCTGCATGCGGCACGTCACTGTTTCTGGGAACGGTCATCTGAGCTGCTCTGCCTCTCCGTTCGCTATTCGTGCACGAGCTTTCACTCTGAATCTTATTTAGTGAATGTCACCTGCAATGCGTGCACCACAGGGGCCGACAGTACAACTAGAATGTAATCTAATCGCCCAAGAGGGTCTCTACAAGGATGCGGTGACAGTACACCTATGGCAAGTCCATGTAGCCAGCTACTCAAGCTTGCGTGCGCGGTATCTAACAAGTCCATTGCGGTATGGACACGCGTCCCTTGGCGTTAACGCCGCGCGAACGCGTCTCCATTGTGCTCGTCCTTGAAGTCAAGTGTGGACGCCCGCATTGGCTTCATCACCAGGGACGCTGTGCTCCCCGAATCTGCCAACTGCGCGTACGGGCCATTGTTCCCATCAGGTACGGTACCCGGATGATTTGCCGCGTTCTTCTTGGCCGCGCGCTTGCGCCTAGTGCAACAGCGGTAGATGCAGAAACCGATGAGGAACAGAACGACGAAAAGACACCCAGAAAGAATGTAGGGCCAACGACTGAGCACTTCTTCTTCGTACTTTGCCTTCTTCTCTGCCTCGGTCTCTGGCGAGTGCTGGCCTTGTGACGCGGGTAAGAGCGCGTACTGAGGAGAGTTTATAAGGTTTTGGCCGTTCAATCGGACTTGAATGAAATCATTGACGGCAGCAGTTTCGTCGGTGAGTGAAAGGAGTTGGACATAGGGTTTGGTTGAACTTGAACCACCCTCGACGAGGTCGCCAAAGTTGATCAGTGTGTACGTGTTTCGCACTAGAAATGACGGTCAGCAAGAAAATGAACGAGACCGAGGAAATACATACTAAACCCCATGCCGAGAATCAAGTCGTATTCACCGAGTAAACTGAAAGCAGAGCTGATAGGTTGAAACTGACAAAAGATTAGGTGTGAACAAGATGTCCTTGAAATGACTCACAGTCCCGAGGCACGCGGGATTCCCATTCGCAAATGATACGCCGAAATCAGAGGAAGATACGTCAAATGGATGAACTGGATACGATTGACCACCAAAGTTGAGGGTGAGGTTAATCAGCTGTCCACATGGTACGAGCCAAGCCTGGTTGGTTGGAGACCATTCCGCGCCCTGCACGCGTCCGTAGATGGCGTCTGAGACAGAGCGAGGAACCTGCGGAAATGAAAATCCGGAATCCAGAACAGCGACCATTTGACCACTCGGTGCCTTAGGCACGATGGAAGAGTACTGAATCGGCTGCCCGTCCGGTCCGATGATGCCGTTATCTTTGTCGGTCAAGATTTGCCAATGCTGGTCCTTGTCTGTTAGCTTGTAAACCTTCTCTACGGGAAGTTGTGGTTGACTTGTTATGTTTTCGAATCCTGGGACGATGGACGATATCGTGAATTGGCCAGTTATCTGGTTGCCCGGATCGCCATTACGGCTAAGCATCAGCGTGATGTAATCGTCGGACGAAGAATTCTGTTCGAATATTTGGTTGATGGCACTGTTCCCCGACGTCCCACTCAGTTTCTTATAGATGGTAGAGCCAGAATTTGGACCGAGGCCGATAAGACCATCGTAACCTTCGGTGTGGATGTTAGTAGAGAAAGACGACGTGTTTGTGACGAGGACTGTGTTGGGGAATGAGCGCGAATAGAATGATGAGAGTAGTGTCGGACTAACGAAACGCCTGGTCTTGGACGGTGTAACCGTCCAATTCAAAAGGAGCGGTATAAACATCACCTTTTAGGACAGATGAGAGGACGCGTACAAGAAGTTACATAGGACATACCAGCCGCGTTACCAACAGCGTAGGAAAGTGTGAGAGATTTTCCGGTGTCCTGAGCGCCGGGCACAGAACCGGTCACCCATAAATCGGAGCTGCTGACGAGTCAAGGGGTAAGGAGGGAGAGAGGGAAGAACAAACCTTCCGGTGTCAAGCATCACGGATATTTGTCGACCGCCAAGGGTGATGTTGGAGTAGTAAAAGGCATTCTGAGTATTGCCGACGGGTATGACGCTCGAGTTGGATGCCCTACGGGTGAATGGGATGGAAAGGGCGAGGAGGGGGATAGTATAGAAGGAAAGAAAGAAGGATTGGAAGAGTAGTAAAGAGCGCATTTGAACAAATGAGAGAACTGGCAAACGAACTTTTGTCGCTTGTTAGAAACAACCGACGTCACTACACAATGTGGTATTAATTTCGTTGACAGTTGTACTCGTTCTGCTCTACGCGTCCCAACTGAATATTGGACTAATTCTGCAATCCGTCTATGGACTGAATCCAGGATGAGCCACCACTAGTGAACTGACTTATATTGTTCATGGACCAATAGCAATGTACACCAACGCCAAGGCTATCTCAGTTGTCACGAGAGAGTGCCCCACCTGGCGTCTATTTTTTTTTTCCTTTTTCTTCTCCTCATGCGGTGCTTTTCATTTCTTCCCCTTGTACTGGCTGTCCCCGGTTATGCATTCCACTCCAAGCTCTCTGGTCGACTCGGCACTCACTCTACGGATGGCCTCCAGCGCAGGACCGCCTTGTCGGGGACAATGGCGCAGTTGGGTGATTCCCAGAACTTGGTCTACTTGACCAATGTCTCTTTGAACGGTGCTCCCTTCTCCATCATGATCGACACTGGAAGGTATACTTTGTCCTTGCCATGCGCGCCCGCCACTCACCGTTCTCAGTTCCGACCTCTGGGTCTCTGATACTGTCCCCAGTGCACAGGGCGAGAGCTTTCAAGCGGATGTATCCTATGCATCTGGCTCTGCTTCAGGTAAGCGCAGTGTTTATTGTCTACTCTGTCGCATCCCATTCACCTCGTGTACCAGGCACTGTCATGTCTGCTACCCTTGACTTTGCTGGATTCTCTATCAACTCGCAATTCTTTAGTACTTCTAACCTAACCTCATTCAAATCGTGTAAGCTCATCATCCTGTAGTCGAAGCACCAAACGCGAATGCTGCGGCCGGTGCTAGCGGTCTGATCGGGCTTGGGCCTAGTGCTGGGTCAAATATCCGGCAATCCGCAAATTCAAGTGCCGCCAACCCACCTCTGGATCGCATCTTCGCCTCCAACTCTTCCCTTTCCCCTTACATATCGATTCTTCTCCAGCGTTCCAACGATCCAGAGGAACCGTATCCAGGTGACCTCGGTATCGGAGAGGTTCTCGCACAATACCAAGACGTTCTTAATGAACCTAAACATCTTGTTCCCAATTCTCTCGACGATTACCAGCATTGGCAGACCTTCCTTGATGTCGATGGCCTCATTGGGCCGGATGGCAACCCAATTCAGATCAAGACTCAAGTTACAGATGCACAAACACCAAATGCAACAGTCGTTTTTGACACGGGCTTCACTCTCCCTCAAGTTTCTCCGTGGGTTTCTCTGGTAATATGTCTTGACAAGTTCTGATCGTGTACCGTAGTTCTGTCGCTCAGTCATTATATGGCAACATTCCTGGCGCTGTCCTTACAAACGTGTCCAATCTCGGAGAGATCTGGGTTCTCGCCTGCGATCAAATGGTTAATGCTACTTTCATTTTCGGAGGCGTAGAGTTTCCTATCCATCCGCTCGACTTGAATTTCGATGGATTTGACTTGGAGGCAGACGGGAAAATCTACTGCGTTGGCGCGGTGACCGTGGTCCTTTCGTCCTTGTTACATCTTGGCTCATTCCTCATCAGTTCCAACCGTACTCTTTCGATATCAAGCAGGATGGTGACACGCTCTTTGATATGATTCTGGGCATGGCATTTTGTGAGTGCTGGTTCCATCACGAATCCGATAGGCTGTTCACCTCCGTTCAGTGCGCAACGCTTACATGGTGGTCAATTTCGGTAACCTGCTGGATGCGGCCACACCCTCGACAAGCACCGCTTACATCCAG